>JAXCLQ010016190.1:22854-35987 GCA_035584115.1 Cedrela odorata | reverse complement strand
AATTATCTTTAAAAATTATAAAATTTTATACACTGATTTATAAATGTGTCTATGATATCATATTAAAATTTTAGAGTCAAATTCTATGATTTCGAATTATTATGAATTTTTTATTGTACATGACTCATTACAGAAATCCGTTTAGCAAAATCTGAAAACTCTAAAAAGAAATTTATTAAAAATAGTTATAGTAAGAATTTAGTCTCAAATATTTTATTTCTTTATTGTATATATGTCTATATTATCTCTGCAAAATTATATAATATTTGGACAAGTATTCTATTTTCTAAAAATCGAATATTAGAACTACTAAATATATTTTCTACAGTGTTAGGATAAGTGAACAAGATAGAAATATGATAAAAAAATAATTTTATGTGGATTTAGAAGTCAATATATTTAAATGGACTTATACTATGATTCCAAAAGATTATGTTTTGATTTCATGATAAAGAATGTCGTTTAAGCATAAGGAAAAAAAAATCCTTAAACAATATAAAGTCAGATTTTAACAAGTTTAGGAATATTAAATGTTCAAATGGAATGGATGATGTAAATGATACAATTGAGATCTAATTAGTTATGTTATGTTTTTGAATAGCGTATATGAAGCTTATGAATGTTAGTATTTGATTATAGGCCCAAGTGTTAAGTTAATTGGGTTATGATCATCAAGAGGTAAGTATACTAGACTTTTTAAAAGAATCACAATAAACATATGTATGTGTTTGATTGTGTTTTTTAAAAGTACTTTTTAATTATATATTACTATGAAAGTATTGATTTCCATATTATTATGTGTTTATGTAATTGTTTATGATGATATGTTTATATGTGATTACTTATAAGTTATGTGCATTGACAGTGAAGCATGAACATATGCATTGTGTTTTAAGTGATAAGAAGTGATTTTACTTAAAAGTGTTCATGAAAGTAAAGAGTTTTGTACTAGGGAATCGAACTTCATTACTTGCTTAGTAGGTAACTATAAGTTTATAAGTAGCCTTTATATGTGTGGTCATTTCTTCGGATTTAGTATATTGATAAGTATTATTAAGTATTCCGTATGATATGAGAGAGACCTTTGAGGGTACCCCTGCGTATAGTAGTCTTCACATTCGTGTGAAAAAGTATTTTTGCATGTAAGAAGACTCACCACTGATCAAGGTGAGGGAGTGACTCTTACTTTCGGGCATGAGTGTTCATTGTTTTTGCAATCATATGTCTCACTTGCGCTTACCCCATATACTGTATGTCATTGACGGGTGACATTGGCTTAATTAATGATAAGTGATAAGTGAAATCCTACTAAATAGTAATTGAATGAGATATTTCTAGTCAATTTTAAAAGAAACTTCTACAGTGTTTAAGTGTTATAAAAATTTTGAAATAATCATAGTTTTTAGTTCATGTTATATCATGTGCACGCATTGTATATAAATTTATATGTATTTTGTGTATATGAAAAACTAATATACTTACTGAATTGAAAACTCATTGTAATTTATTGTGATTTCTAGATAGTTGAATTTAAGCTCATAGCGGATGGATTTGGCTGAGCATTTGTAATTCATTAATTCTTCCATTATTATTAAGTTTTGTAAGTTGTTAAAAATTAATATTTTGTAATTGAAGAATATTTATAAAGGTACATTAGTTAAATTTTAATGTTTTCGCGTGATTTAAATTTTGTAAATTAAGAAAAATCACACTTCAGACACTCCGAATTTAGGGTCGTTACCTATATATAAAATAATTTATTTTACGTATAATATAATACTAGGGAGGGTGTAAAGAGGGGTTAATGGGATACACTTTTAAATCTTTTTATGTTATTATAAATAATAAAAATTAAAAATTAAAAGAAATTTGGAAGGCTGACATTTATTTATACCAATTTTTTTAGCCAAATAATGGAATTGGTTTCTTATGTTAAATGGGCCTACCCATATTGGGAAAACATTGGGCTAAAATTAAAGCTTTAGCCGGCCAGCACGTAAGCAACCGGAAATCCAAATAGTGTCTTAACGGTTTCTATTTTTACACAAATTCTTATATTTTTTATTATCATTATATTAATCTCAATTAAATAGTTAAGATTGCATTTTACATGTGTACTAATTTATAATATATTAATTACAAGTTACATATATAAATGAAGAACATTATATTGTGACTGTGTCAAGCATTAATATATATAGTTTGATTTAAGGAAAAATAGTAAAATTCTGATTGTGTGCTATATAAGTATGATTCAAGTATTATATAAGTACGATATTCTATCATGAAATTTAATTTAATTTTAAATACATATTTTTTAATATATGATATTAATTTTAAAGCTAACAATCTATTTTATTGTATCATGTCAAAATAATGTATAATAAAATATAAAAGTAATATGAATCCAATGTAAATATTTATCATATCATAATTTTAAACATACATACATTATTAAAAAAGTGGTATGAAACCTTATAATTAGACACGTTTAATAAATCAATTTTATATTTATATTGTATTGTGACTTGATTTGATCCGTTTGACATGCTTAGACACAAATAACTCATTTACCATAATTAACACGATTAAATATGAATTAGATTTATTTAACTTAAATATAAGATTTAACTCTATTTTAAAAGTAAATATAATACTACCTAAAAATAGTAAAAAATAATCAAAAACAAGTACTTCAATAATAAACAAGAAATGCAAATTAAATATATTTTAACTTAAGTAGTTCAAAATACTAAACTTAAGTAAATTTATTTGTTTCTTTTAAAAAAAATACCAAACAACACCAATAATAAAGATTGAAAACTATTTTTTATTTTAAGTTTTTTTAATTTTCGTGCAAAAATACTCTTACATTACATTAAGAATAATATTCTTAAAAGAGCCTTAAATAAATTCATGTCATTAAGAAATTGAGACGATATAATTTTTCTAATACTTAATTTTGTTATAAATAAATTAACGGATCAAATAATTATTTAATGAATAATACAAAATAATTGTATTATTTTTTAAAAAATTAAATTGTATTAAATTTGTATGGTATAATCATGTAATAACCTAAATTACCATTCCTAATTAATGTATAGTTATTTTGAGCTTAGTACAAGAAGGACCTGATAGTCCGGTGTAGCGATCAAAATTTCAAGTAATTATTAAATTAAAGTCTTAGAAATTGAAATAAATTTTTTTGGAATTTGAAAGATTAATAATTTTAAAAACGAATTAACTTTAAGTGAGTTAAGAAATGTGATATGTGAGTGAGCCTCGTGGGCCAAGAGAGTTTATAAAAAAAATAGGCTAAAATAATTAAACTCATTTAAGTAAAGAGTTGGGCTAATAAAATTGCAATTGATTTTGGTAGATTAAAATGTAAAATACAAGCCCATGAAATAAAGTCCATTGAATTAAAGAAATTAGGTTATGCTAATTGCCAAATTTAAGCCCAAAAGCTAAGCCCAAACCCAATTTTTATTTAAATTAGAGCCCATAAATGTGTTAAATATTAACCCATGTCCTAAGCCCAAAATATATATATGATGGAATTATTTTAGAGATCTCTTTATTTTTTCAAGAAAGAGGAAGACAAAAATAAAAAGGGGATATAAGGCAAAAAGGAAAGGGAGAATTCGACAAGGGAGATTAGAAGAAAAATTCGGCAAGGGAGGAATAGAAGAAGAATTTGGCCAAGGGAGAAGAATATACAACAAGAGAGAGAGGTGAGGGAAGAAGAGAAAGAAGAAGAGAAGAAAGAAGAGATAGAGGGAAAGAAGAAGAGGAAGAAATTGGCAAGGGGGATTTGGTTTTGACACAAATAGAGAGAGAAGCTCTGGATTCCACCTTTTTTCTGTCCTTTGTGAAGGTTTTTTTGTCACTTGACTTTTAGAATCGTTTTTGCGTTGCGAGTTGAGCTATTGCGGGTTCTTGTGGATTTGAAGGAGAAAATGAAAGTGTGGAGGAGTTGGTAGCGATGAAAGCAGAGTTAGAGGAAGAAGAGAATGGGAGGCATCACATCTCGATGAAATGCTGAATGAAATATGGGAATACGAACAGAGAAGATGGAAAGAAGAAAATCTGATTTTCCAACAAGATTGGTGAGAATATATGCATTTGGTTATGATTTTAATATATATACTTGATTTGTGTATGGATTGCATTGATTTGTGATTATGGAATGGTAGATATATAGTATAGGTAATTACTTGGCTGTGATTTGGTTGTTTGATGTATGAAAAATGAAAATTTTGAGTGTGATTACATGATACAGGCTGGCAAAGTTTAGCAGAATAAGGGCAGTGAGTTTCACGAGTAAAAATGAGTAATCGTAAATTATTGAAATCCTTAGGCAGAGTTCGAAAAAACGGAAACTAAGTAAGTTTCGGACCTCAAATTAACAAGTCGCAAGATTCTATGAAAACTAAATATATAGAAAAATAACATAGTCAAAAACTAAGTCAATCCATATAGAAACGAATGCCCAGAAAAATTCGGAATAGAGCTGCTTTGTTGTAGTGCCACACCCTGTCTCATTGCATTGCATGTCGAAAATCAGTTATAACTTAAGTGATCATATTTGAAATTCGAATCTGTAAAAGCTGTGCAAACTAGATAAAAAAATGGATGATGTAGCTGAAAACTAAGTCAAGACGCTCAACAATGAACTCCCAGAAAAATTCGAAATGGAGCTGTTTATAATGTCGTGCCCTATTTTGTTTGTGTCATTTGTCAAAATCTATTCATAACTTAAGTAATCGAATTTGAAACCTAATTCGTAAAAAATACGATAAAAATAAACTAATAATGGAGTGTACCACAAAAAATTTAAGTTGTAATACATTACCAATTTAGTACATCGCAAGTTTAAAATTTTCTCCCTGTGCAGTGAATTGTTATTAAGAATAATCAAAAAAATAAATTTGTGAACACTCCACTTGGATGATTTCAGTTTGGACTCTGTAACAATCATAAGCATTTTAAATTCTGTTAAAGTGAAGTGTTCATGTATAACATGCTTATTTATTTATTTACGCGTTGACATATTATGTAAAAAAGTCCTAACGAGAGCCGTTATTGTAGATCGCCTATCAGAGCGTCTACTGACCACGCTTTGCTACGAGTTGGTCACATTCTAACTAATGAGTGGACTAATTTATTTATTGTGTTATCCATGCATAATTCTGAGTTATGAAAATGGCCCTTGGGGCATTGATAATTATTTATGCACTTCAGTTATAAATTTGATATAATGGTAATGTGAAAATTGAGTTGGCAAAGCATATGTATATGTATATATGTTATATAAATATCTTTAGTATTTATGTGGTTACAGCGTGTAACCTATAACAGACTTGAGATGGTGTATGACATGTGAGTAAATAGTCATGATTTTCAACGAATTAGCAAACTTAGCGAGAGGAATACTATGCTATCTGATTTTCTTAAATGATATTCATAATTATTTTATAATTAAATTATATATATGTAAATGATTGGTTGAGAAATTAATTAGGTGTGGAAGTGTTGATAAATTATAAAATTATGACCAAGAGGAGACTGAATATGATAAGTTGTAAGATTATGATCAAGTGAAGGCTTAATATGATGTTAATATGAATTTTACAATTATAATATATATATATATATATATGTAATTATGATGCGAACTTATATATACATATATATAGATTTGATATATATATATATATATATATACTTGAAAACCATTTGGAATAAATATATGAATTATGTATGTTGGAATATAGTGAATCCACAGATTGTGGATGGGTTATGATATATAAGTGAGATAAGTTTAGATCTTGATTTAATTTTTAAAGATTGTGATGGACAGTATTCTGTACAATTGTGAAAATGATAACCATGAAAACAGTTTATGAAAATTGTGACTTGGTGTTAAAATGTTATGAAGGAATGAGTTATGATTTGGATAGTGATATGTAAGAAAGGATACTAGAGTGGATCATGTATAGGATACTTGAGTGGATCATGTATAGATTATTCATTCATTAAGTTAAAACGTAAATATAAAATTGTTACTTGAATATAGTCTTTGGAATACATATGCTTGGAATTCTCGAGTAAATTTTCTAAATATGATATGACTATTGGCTAATAAAGTTTATGATTAGTATAATTACGGACTTATAAGACTTATGACCATTATTGTTATTAGAACTGTTTTCGAGAATGTCAATAAAGTGTTTAAATACTGTAAACTTACAAATTATTATTTGGATGCTAACAGGTGAGCAAGAGACAGTGAGATGATTGTTGAATTTGTAAATATAATTTATTTATCTCATGATTACAATATGAATATCTGATATGGCTTGAATGTTCTTAAATTGTTTTATCTTTAAAAATTATGTGCACATGCATGATTCTAGACTCAGAATCAGAGGGACGGCGATACGTAATGCCGTAAATTCCCAGCCTCAAATGTCACATTTCTGAGAGTAATAATGGTGGCTTGGAGGATGGCAATACGTAACACCCTTAAATACTAGAAATATTCTCTGAAAGTACGAATGATGTTAAGTCGATTTTGTCATATGTGATATTGATTTTAATTTTATGATCTTACAGCTTGATGGTGATTTAATTACAAAAAATTTCAAGTATAATTTTGATTATATATATTATGAGTATAGTTTATTTACAAAAGAAAATTTTGATTTTCTGATCTATATATTTTATTATATTTACATCCACTCATTGAATCTCCTTAGACTCACTCATTTTTCATAATCCCCAATTTTGCATAACCTTATATCTGAAAGGTTGTTTTCAGCAACAAGAAGACAAGAGCTGAGAAAAAAATATACATCGTAGTCACCAAAGTTAATAAGTCCATATTATGTACACTGGTGTATATTTTATTATGTCATATGACGTCTTGTTTGACGTTAAGTATTGTATTTATGATTAGAATCAGTCTATTGCATAATTAATTCATTATGTATTAAAATGTAAGCACTTGTGTTGTATATAGTGCCAATAGAGGAATATCGTCCTTTAAGTTGCACAAATATGTTTATAAAATATGCTGTGCATTCATGTATTGCATTTATATTTAGATAAATTGTGTAAAATTTAGGGTGATAAGATAGTTATAACACGTAGATTTAGAAATGTTACGTCTAAATTATTGTTAGTATTAATTTTCACGAGGAGATGAGATTCGAAAATAATAACATTTCATATCCATAATCATTCAATAACAGTAACTGCACATGTCATTTATACTTAATTTGTTTCCAAAATAACTTTAAAATAAACTTATTTATTAAAATAATTAGACATTTTAGAACATATACTTGACAACTAAACAACCAATTTTTTTTTATTATTAAAAACACTATACTTAAAAAGTTTTGACAAAGCGTACCTTTAATAAAATTTAACAAAATTATTTTCAAAATATTAGTTTATAAAATTAAAATAAAAACCAAATAGTCTTTTTTGATTTTGAGAATCTTTATATTAAATAAATAAAGTTTCTGGAAAACAAACAATAATGAATATAGAACTAATACTCTTATTGGATTAAAAAAAATTACAGAAAAAAGGTCAGATTTTAAAAATACAAAATATTTTTTAAAAAACTGTATCTAATGCTTTTGACTGGTTTTTTATTTGAAAACAAAATCGGACTAATAATATTTCGAACATTGATTTGAAAACAAAAACAAATTTTGAAACAAATTCAGCATGTAGCATTTCCAACATAAAAGCAGCCATTAGAGGCATCAGCAGAACAAACTTTAAATTCTCTTTCAAAAAGTTGTCTTTGTAACCAGGAAGAAGAAGATACTACTCATGTAAATAACTAATATGAAGCTTAACATATCACTTATCAGTTGGTACGTACTACGAAACTGTCAAGTGCAAAAAGTACAACCATTTAACGCGTGACAGTCGGTGAATACTACCATGTCCATTAAAATATAAATTTTATATCCCAATCTAAAAAAAATTGCTTTACTATATCGAAAATGATATCAAATAGACAAATACCAGCTCAAAATGCTTTGAATTTTTACCAGCAAATGGAGCTTTACCTGTCCAAAGCAGAACTCTTTTCCTGAAAGAGCAATCAAGCAGTAATTGAACATTCATTCGGCACACTTGAAACTCGATATGAAAATAATAAAAAAGAGTTTTATTTTCAACTATACAATATGTAAAATCTAAATTACAAACCCCATCAAATTTTTCCACAATTAAGTCTGAACAAAACAATAAAACACCATAAACGTTGCAGATACGGAGAGAGAAGGTGACGACAGAATGCTAGTCTGTGTAGAACTCTCGCAAGTCCAAATTTATTGGAATAAAGGTACCTAAAACAATGTGTGTCAAGGGAATGCAGATTTCTTAAGTCAACTTGTGAATGGTTTTCATGTCAGCGACTTCATGAAGAGTTCCTTTTTCAACATGATCCCACCAGTTGAATAAGAAATTGTCCACAACCAGTCTGAACCAAGGAGACAGCTTCAAACCTTCCTCTCCAGCATCTGCTTTCCTCAACAACTCTTTCAGCTCGTCTCGGGTGACATATTTAATGTTAGCTACTTCATCAGGATTTGGATTAACCTTGACATCTCGGACAATGAAGAGGAGGTAATCAACTGCAAATTAAGGAGAAATAATAGTCAACATGACCAGTTAAAGATTTCTCAAGAATAAAAGTTGAATACCTGCCAGCAATCTTAATATTGGTCGATATAATTTTTTCCTCTAGATTGCTAAAACTCCTCAACTTGACGATTAAAATAAGACACCAGTCAAAATGAAGTAAAAAGTTGGAGTCATTACGTTCATGCTCCCCCCATTTGCCATCAGAAGGTGCCTTGTACAGCATGCGGCCCAATGGGGTGAACTGATCAACTGGCACATCTTCAGCTGGAATGCCGAGCTCATCCAAAAGCTTTCTTTGTGCAGCATTCCTCACCCCTGATAAGCAAGAGAAAGACATGAAAAATGCATTCAGACTAAGTTGCAGTGAAAAAAGATATAATAGGCTTTCAATAGAATTTAAAAGACGTAATTATACATACCGAGAGCATTCTTGTCAATAAGCTCAGATTCACGGTATAGAGGATGGCTGCAGCAGGTGTTGGTCCACACAAGAGGGAATGTCACTTTTGTTGCAGAGCGTTGCTGCCCAGAAAATGACATAGGATAAGACACCACCCACAAAATCCACAGAATTTTGGGAATATATACGACTATGCAATACAAATAGTCTAGAGAAGACAGATAGCTAGCCACAACCTATCACTTAATGATAATACTTTGCACAATAATCTCAAAGATATATGCCGAAGCTCCATATATCGGAGTTAAAGTTAACGAGTGATAAATATTAATCAAGTAAATTTAGGTGTGACTCACTCCCAAGAACTCATACATTGGAGACCAACAGTTACAAGTCAAAACAATTCTAGTATATTAATGCTATAAAGCCTAATTACCTGCTCAAAATGAATGATACCGAAGCAACTTCACTAAAAATTATGTCTTTCTTACATTGGCAAATTTTGAACTTGCTTTATTTTTTAACACTATTCCAACATATACCATGGTTTTCCAAGCCTGATAAGCTTCCTCGTCCTATTATATATTGAAATTCCCATCATTTTTCTTTCAACAACCGGAAATTTAGATTTACATAAGAGAAAAAATTGATGCACAATTTGTAAACCCAGAGCACAGTAAGTAATACCTGAAGGAGCAACTCATATTTTGAGTTAAACAAAAATACACTGAAAGCTCTGTGCAACAAATTTAAAGATTCAATCTTTTCCATCAAGTGACCTGCAGTTTTTCAAATGCTTTAATTTTGTTTAATCGCATAGGAATTAAGTAATTACGAAAAAGGATGCAGTACTATATGTCCAAAGCATGCAGGGATATTGAGAGCAAAAAAACCAAGCAGCACCCACGCTAACAAGAAAAAAAAAAACATGAAATTGGATTCTTAATCAAAGATTTCTAATCAAACGCTAGCATTCAGCTTTAATTTTTTCCTACACTTCTTAAATGTCAAGGCAAGTATAAAAGAAGCAGGTATTGTTGAATTGACTTAGGGAGTAGGTTTACCCTATTATAAATAAGGATTTTATGTTAAAACTTCTGTCCTTTTTTATCAATGAAAATTTTCCTTCAAGATTATTCTAAAAATTCTGTTTCATTTTCCTTTTCATGTTTTTGCTTTATAAAAATTTTCAAAATGTAGCAAAAGTATAAATGCACTAGAGAAAAGAGAAAATGTTAAACAATAGTATCATCACATTCCATGCATTGATTTAAACACTTGGAAGGTAAATAAAATATTGAAATGATAACATCATATTCCACACACCGTAAGTTCACTTACAGTTGTATTTGTTTTCATGACCAAGAACACGATCATTCTCATCCACCAAAATGCATCTGTCAAGGGTTTCAATTGAAGAAGATCATGAGAGCTTAGAATATAAGAAGCATTAATATGTCATTAGGCTCTAGATGACAGGATGCAAGAGAGCCATGTTTCAGCAGAAAAAGACAAATTTTGGAGGTGGTACTTCAAATTGAAGCACCTCTTACAACAAATCAAACATAAAGAGTATGACTAAAATTCAGATAAGCCACCATTTATTATCACACTGCCATATAAGTCGAGCAACATGAACAGAAGATTTATGCAACAAACAAAAGGTATAATTTTGATGAGAACAAACATTGGATGTGTATCAAACAAATTATTCAGTTCATAGCTCAACCTTGTAAATATATATGCACACACATACATGCCTTCAAATACTACACACACAGGTAGATATATAGATAATATATAAATAGACAAATAGATCAAGAGATCCAAACATATTCCACCTTTAGATCTATTTTAGGATTTGTTTTCCACTGATTCATCCGACAGATTTTAAGTCAATCCTAGGTCCATAAACTAACATTTCTAAACACAATTGAAGTTTTATCAATTTTTATCAACTTTCGATCAAATAGTTGAAGATCTTCAATCATAGCTCTTCGTGAAAATGCCCAAGTAGATATTTCCCATTAATCTAGAAAATTCAAAATTGTATCTACCAGGCTGTGTACTTACTAGAAATTCTAAAAATATAACACCAAGGATTAATAAGGTGAAAACATTCAAAATAGACCCAAATTTTATCTACAAGCAGACGCGGAAACCGGCCTCTGCCCACAACAATATATGAATAAAAACAACTTTTTTTTCTTCCTTTTTGGTAATTTCTGTCCCACTTACAACATTAGTAAATCAGTAAAGCTTACATTTTTAAAAGAGCAGATAATTTTTAATTCTGTTTTTTAAACAAGCAATAAACTCAAGGACATAAGCAAAACTAAACCCAAGTAAAACTACTAATTTTCAATAAGATGTTGAATTCCCGAGCTCACAGCTCTTCATACGCAGCTTCATGAAAATCCAAACAAACAAAGATTCAGTTCGACGATTAAAGAAATAAATAACGATCAGAAACATCAACAGATTGCGACCAGATAATAAGTGAAAGTAAAGAAATTGATCAATGGCAGAAAGCCCATACTCGTCTTCGAACATGAGGCGTCTCTGGACAGCGTCCATGCCGGAGTCGACAGGAGCATCAGCCATGGCGATTACTGGGGAGGACCTGCGAGCAAATGAAGAAGTCCTTGCGGACAGAGGTCGAGAGATGAAAGGACACCTACCGGAAATACGGGAAGATAAAAAGAGACGATATTTGGATAAAGAGGAAGAAGAAGGAAGCAGTAGTGAGGAAGAAAGTCCGATGGCAGAGAGATTATAAAGGGCACACATTGTTCTGCATATGGAAAGTGCGCCGTTGTTGAACATCATTTATTTTATATTTCCTTCTTATGGAGATAATAATATCTAGATCCTAGATTATTCAATTATTATAAGTAATAACATAATTTTTCATATTATGAAATAGATCCCCCATCATTGGTTCAGTTCTATTCAAATGACCGAACAAACTATATCGTTATTTGTTTAAATATAAAACATTAAGGATCCAAGTGTTATTAACTCTTTCCTAATTAATCAATTTCTTTTATATTACCGATATTTACACGTGCACCACACGTTGCCGTTAAGATATTACAATTTCACCCTTTCTATTGTGGAGATTTATTTTTAGTTTTCCAAATTGTCAGTCCCCGGAATAAAAATAAGAGTATTAAAATAAATGAAAAGTTTTTAGTTATATAAGAAAATTTTAAAAAATAACTCTTTAAATTTATATCTAATTATCTCTCTCTCTCTCTCTCTCTCTCTCTCTCTCTCTATATATATATATATAGATTATGTAAATTTAGATATGTAAACTCATATATAAGTTGGATTATTCTATTCTAATTGACTCAATTAATAAAATTAGTTTCATATCAAACAAGTTGAATTATTAACAATTCAAATTTAAATAATATTTATTATTTTGATAATCATTTTAATTATAACTTTTAGAACTTATCAACAGGGGTGAACACTTTTAAACAGAGTTGAATCGTTGGATTGGATAGATTTGAAAAATTGTTAGTTCAGTTTCGATTTAAAAAAATAAAACCAATAAATTTTGATTCGATTTTCGTTTTAAATTTGGTTTAACCGTAAAAATTTAACAAAGCTAATTATTTTATATTTTATATTTTATATTTTATTTATATTAATTTAATTAATAAATAATGACTTGTTTAAATTTAATTAATATAAAATTTCATAAAATAATTTTTATTTTTGAGTTTAGAACCAACAAAATCAAAATTAATTTTAATTTTTAGTTTAGTTCAAACAATTGACCGGAACCAAACCGATTCTTGATTCGATCCGGTTTGAACTAAATCAAAACTGACAGTTTTAGATCGGTTTAAAATCTAGTTTTAGATCGGTTTAAAATCTAGTTCAAAGCAAACTGAATCGAAGATGTCTGTCTCTACTTATCAATAGATATATTGAAAATAATTTTAGAAAAGAGAGTTCATATACAGGTTGGGATATTAAAAATACAGATTTTTTTTAAGATAGTAATTTGTAAGAGTTGGTTTAAATACAAAGTTCAAAGATT
>JAXCLQ010016190.1:0-13741 GCA_035584115.1 Cedrela odorata | reverse complement strand
TATATATATATATTTATATGGAAGGCTAAGCCTTTTATTTACATAACATTTGTTTGTGAATTTCACTTTAAGTTGCAGATAAAAGTTTTCAAGTATCTTAACAAAAACTCTAAAGAAATTTCAAGAAAGTCTAAAACCAATGATACCAATGAGAAGGACAAAGCAAGCAGGAAAAATGCATATGAAAAGGGACCGAAACATTAAAATGTTTGCTAAGTTATGCGATTGTTTTGTACCTACTAATGGATCCGTTCTATATCCAATGGATGATGACATATATGGACAATCTTGCATTGCCTACATTGGGAGGGAATAATGTAATTCGATGATTTAAAAGAAAGAAACAAATGCAAACAACTTGCATTTGTATTTTGCATTTGTATTTTGTGTAAGTAGTAGTATCATGTTAGGGTTGATTATTTAAGCATAACAATTTGTATTTTGTAAATGTTGACAGGTACTTGAATGAGAAGAGAAAAAGTGAAGACAAGCCCCAATAATTTGGATTCATTAATCTTGGGGCTTTTTTAGTAATAGACAGAACATATGCCATTAAAACTCGTAATGATAAGTCACGGCCAATTGCTTATCGATTAAAGAAATCAAGTCAACTGGAACTGATTTTCACGCCTTACAATCTTGGGTATGCTTAAAAGTGTTATTTAAAACACTTTAATGAAACAACTATTGTTCTGATTACAAGTTTTTGTAAATTTCATTGGGTTTTGATCGTCATTAATTCGTCAACAAAGGCAACAGACTTTTTGTTTCCTTTACTATATTCATGTAAGTATAACTTAGTGAAGATCTAAAAGATGTAGGACACATGTAAGTATAACTTTACTATATGCATGTGTATAAATTATTCCTTATTTATTTTTTTCTTAAAATTATTAATCAAATTTATGTATTATTTGGGAAACGGCCAGAGATATAAATAAAGCTCAATAGGCTTTGGGTCTTTGAATGGGTGATACAAAACCCAAGCTGAAATCCCACAAAAGATAGAAGAAATTCAAGCTTAGCTTGAGCCTAGGGGAGACTGATCAAAGAATGACAAGGACCTCGGGTACGGCTAAGGCCGAGACTTCCCAAGCTCAATAGAGGGTCTCAAGCATGAACATGAATTCCGAGACTCTTTTGACTATAAGGATTTCGGGTGCAACATGGTAAAGGTCTTAGACATACAATTAAATCCGAGACCATTTTAAGTAAATTAAAATATCTCAGACAAAGACTTTCGAGATCTCTTAACAATTATATATCGACGAAGAATTCAATTTCTTTCCAAATTTTTTTATAATAAGAATCTATGGTCTAATAGATGTACTCTAAAAGTAAGGCTCATTCTATAATACAGATTCATAGCCAAGTAAATTTAGTCCAAAAGAAAGGCTCAAGATTGCACAATTACCAAAATACCGATGCTTATAAAGTTAAGTTTCCTTGATCCCCGAAATCGGAATACATATGAGATTATAATTTTAAGATTCTACAAGAATCTCAATAAGTTTGGGAGACTTAGCAAGAAGTGAGATATTAAAAGGTAGCTAAGGGCAACCAAGTATGCCCTTGCATTTTAACCTAGCTTTACATAAGTTAACACTATTGTTGTCTTTCTTTTTAACTCCTAAAAAAGTAAAACTTTGACTTAAGCATCAAAGGGTTTTCACTGGACCACCTACTTTATCCCTTAGATCTTATTGTGATTTTTAGTAAAACAACATCGAAACAAACAAAAAAGATTATTGCTAGTGCGCAGAGCTTCCAGAAGGATTTTTGCTGCATCAACATGTATACTGTTCAAAAGTTTTAGTGAGATTACCATTTTTAATGTTCAAGACAGCAAGTAAATGTTCAAATCACAACCATTAAGATATAAATCATGCATTTGATCACTAAATTTAATACAATATACCTAATAGAGAATATATTAACAATAATGATTTCACATGAATAGGCCCCGAAGCAACCAAGTTTAGTGGAGTGCGGATATTACCTAATGCGGAACATTAAAGATTATGGATGACAAGAGTTTACTAACAAAAGATGTTAATTTTTAAGCACTTTTATTATTTCTGTAACTTTGTTGATGGACCAAACGTGCAATAATAGTATGAGTACATTTAATTCAAACTATAATAATTTGGCTTTTAATAGTTCAAGGAGAAGAAGACTCTCAACCAAGTGGAGATTGATGAAATATGCGAAGTAGGTAAATTTTGTAATTGGAGTAATATGGCTTGTAATTGCCCTTATGTTTCATTTGGTTTTGCTGGAGTTGATTGAAGTTTCTAGTTAGATGAAGTTTGATTTATGATGCTGATAGAGGTAGATGCAATTATAACATGTATTTTTAATTTATGGTTGTACTCGTACTATTATTGTACGATTTTTTTTTGATGATTATCAATATTTATGTAATTTTGGTTGAATTTGAATATTAATGTAATTCTGAATAATTTTAAATGTTAATATAAATTTAAAAAAATGACGGGTAATAAAGAATTCAAATATGTGCAAAATGAAGAAATTTGTAGTATTTATGAAACCATACAACATTTAACAATAAATGTCTGAATATTTATATCTTTAAGGAAGGTTTTCATGAACAAGCAAATGTCATGAACAATTTCAAAGAGTTTTTTTCATCTTCCTATTCAGATACTTGTAATCCTGGGTGGAGAAATCATCCCAATTTATATTAGAGAAATGATAATAGTGCACACTCAATGCCTTATCAAGGAACCTCAAAATTTTCTCATTATGCTCCATCACATTCAAAGAATCTTGAGGAGACATTGCAAGCATTCATGCAAAGCCAAACAAACATTAACAATTAGACTTCACAAGCCATTAATGAGATCAAGAACACATTGTCAATTTTAACTGCATCTTTGCGCACTCAAGAAAAAAGTAAATTTCCTGCTCAACCTCAACCTAACCCTTATAATTAGTGTCATATTTCTAGTTTAAGTGAAAATCAACCTGAATATGTAAATTCCATCACAACACTTCGAAGTGGAAAAGTAATTGACAAAACCATTCCTTCCAAGAACTAAGTTTCCAATGAGACTCCAAAGCCGAAAGGTAATGGTAAGGACGATGATAAGCATGATGAAATTGAACATTTTGTTATTGATAAATACCCAATTCTTGCTCCATTTCCTCAAAGATTGTAACCAATTCAAAATCCGAATAAAAATTCTGAAATCTTCGAAATTTTGACGTAAATAAAAGTTAACATTCTTTTGTTGAATGCAATAAAATAAATTCCATTTTATGCCAAAATTTTGAAGAATTTATGTACTGTTAAACGTAAACATCATATTTTAAAAAATGTATTTTTGGTCGAAATTGTAAGTTCAATCATTCAATAAATTGCTTCACTTAAGTATGAGGATCCTGGTTGAACCTGTTTATATAGACCAATGTATATATTTGCTTTTGTTTTATTTCTTTGTATATTTTATTCATTTTGTGTACTTACTATCTTATTGTGATTATTATTTTCCTGTTTTTTATGTTTTATTTTATTTTTTTGTTGTTTAGTTTTAGTTGTTTTCCCAGTTAAGTGGCGGATAATGGTACTCTGTGGCTTTTTAAATCAGTTTTTTTAGTTGCCCATAAAATTGATCTATTTTTTGCCCACACTTTTCTCTTCTTTTTACAATGAATTTCATACTCTCTAATTTGCAAAATTATTTTTCCACTTTTCCTAGAATTGCTTTGATCAAAATGTACCAAGCTAGGTGTGAAAGATTAAGGATACTCATGCACAAAGGCATTCTTGATGATGTACGTTGGATAATTGAAGTAAAGGTTCAATTAGTAGGTAAATTTTCTGATTTATTTGTTTCACGCATGCTTGGACTAGGTAAGAGCTCTTTTGCCAAAAAACGTAGAGCAAAAAGGTTACAAATTTGTCATAGATATGTACGATGGACTTGTAACAAGCAGTGTCGTTCTTTAGGAATGGTGTCTGTAAATCGAGAAAATAAATACAATTCATAAAGGATAGACTGAGTAAGAAGTCATTAACTAATGTTTTATTGACTTTTGAGATGCATCTTAGTGGATATATACAAAGTGCAATTCTTAGTTTGTGGACACAATTCTAAAAAGAATGTGAACGTTATAGTCTCGAGAATCTGACTTTAAACTATCATATTTGCCAATTTTTTAAAAAACTGGATGAGAAGCTTATCCTTGACCCATATAGGGCGTTTAAACCATTACTAGATGTAAAACTAGAGAAAGATGTGAGCCACAATCACAACTATTTGTACATATGCATGTTTCGTCGTTATTATTGACATTTTGATGTTTTAGATTCAAACTTTTTTGACAACGGTCGACCTATCCCTATAGTTGTTATCATTGCATTAGCGTTTTAAGATATATAAATATAGCACCTCATTTTCTCTATTTTATACTAATCTTAATCACTTAAAAGAGTTATAGAAATGCGGATATGAAGGGAGCTTTAGCTAATCAATTCAAACATATTTGTGTACTTTGTAGATCTAATCATGGGAAAGATGTAGAATTTGTAAAAGCAGTAAACAATCTGGGACGGGTATTAGCTGCACAAAAATTTCATTTAGTATATAGTGGAGGTGACTTTGGGTTAATGGGGTCAACAGCTGCAAATGTTGAAGGAAGTGATGTTTTGGGCATAATTCCGATCACTCTATTTGTAGAGGATATCACTGAAAAAATAGTTGGAGAAGAGTTAAAAGTCTTAACTATGCATGAACAAATTGCTAAAATACTTGACAATGCAGATGCTTTTATTGCTTTACTAAGTGGTTTTAGGACTCTAGAAGAAAATTTTTAAGTTGTATATTAGGCACAACTAAACATCTACCAAAAACCCATAGGTTTGTTAAATGTTAATGGTTTCTTTAACAATTTGTTGTCTTTTCTTGATTATGTTGTGGAATAGAAATTTATCTCACCTATGGCTTGATGAATCATTGTCTCTGTCCCAATTGCTGAATAATTGCTCCAACAACTGTAGATTTTGTCCTTGAATTAGATCTAGCAATGGCTCAAATAAATTGTCAGGTAAAAGTAGTAAAAAGCAAAAATTGAATTTGTCGCTCCAATTGTAACTTTTTTCTTTTATGATTTTCCTCACCAAACTTTATTATTTTTAGTTTGTAATGTGTGTTTAAGTTTGCTTCAAGTTTTTCTTTTTTTCAATAACTGTCATCACATGTAATATTTTCTATACCTTACCCTCTTTTAGACATTGATAACAACGTCTCAATTTAGTTGGGGGAAGGGATAGTAGACACAAATTATTATTATTATTATATTATTATTTTATATTTTGTTATTATTTTTTTTTATGCTTTGTTTGTTTTCTTTTTGATTTGTTATTATTTTTTTGTCTTCTAGTAGACATAAGTTGTTTTTTTTTTCTCTGTTTTGTTATTTTATTTTAATCTTCAAAAAAAAAAAAAAAAAACTTATGACGTCACTAATCTTTAGATTGATGATGGCAGAGTAAAATGTAATTTTACACTTGAGATGCATCATAATAGACACGTTATCATTTTGACTTAATTTTGAAATTTCATAATAAATGTTTTATTATTTACTTCTCTTTGAATTACTCAAATTTATAAACTCTCACATCATTATCACTTAATCAATTTCTATGTACATATACTCATTTAACAAGCATTCAATAAACCCTATTTCACGCACACACTTTGACCCATGATTATGGATGACAAATTAGAAGGTTATAATATTTTATTTCTTTGTTTTGTCAAAGGTAGCAATTAAGGGAAAGGGAAATTAAAAAAAAAAAATAAATCTTTAACTTAGTAACCAGTTTTCTTGCTTAGTCAGCAGTGAATGGGCTATAAAACAGTAAAGTTTTGGTATGAATAAATTCATAATCTTCTTAACTCGAGTAATTATGCTTAAAGGTTGTTTCTACACCTAATACCCTAAGACCAACTAGCCTAGGAGTTATTGGTCCAAAGTTCGTTATATGGGTTAAGGGTTAAGGAGGTATGATGTTTAAAAAAAAAATAAATAAATAAATTAAGATTAAAATGACCCTTACCCAATAAAATTATCTTAACTAAATACTAGAATAAATATTGTTTTCTTTCCAAATAAGTCACAAAATTATGTGTTGGTCACTTAAAACAAAAAAAAAATGTATATTAATCACTTGACTAATTGGGATTTAACACATAAACAATGAACCTTTAAGTTAGAATTTATTTATTTGGGAAAGGTTAAAAGCAGAAGAATGATAAATACTTTGTATGAAAATTTTGTAAATAATTTCTAAATGATATCGCTTTAATTACTACAGACTAGTAATAAGCTGGTTAAGAGGTATGATGAATACCGAAAAGTGTACATTTATTAAGAGTTTATATTATCATTTTACACTTAAAACTGTCATTAACTCCTCTAAAATAAGTATCTAAAGATTTAAAATAAGAGTTTGCTTAATTTGTGGAAAATGATTGATTTTGTGCAGGTTTTATATAATAGACATATCTCTCAATCTGGAGATGTAATTGATGTAATTCTTAGGTCACTGAATCATGAACTAATCCTTTCACAATATTGTAAGTTAAATGTTAGATTAGTTCAAGTATTTAGGTAGTAAAAAATGGACTTCAATAGAACTGAAATACATTCACGGTCTAACTATTGGCCTAGTTGGCAACACCTAAGAGGGGGATGAATTGAGTTTTTAGAAATTTCGAAACTTAAAATGAATGCAAAGCAATACATTACAACAGATAAAACAGTAGTAGAGAGAGAAAATAAACACATAGTTTATAGAGATTCGGTGCTACTTGGCCTATGTTCACCCTTTTGGTTACGAATCACTACCACCGAGGTTCGACTATCTCCTTATTTCTTTGGGTCAAGTGAAACCCACTACAACTTTTTTTGAGGTGAAGGGCAACCGTACACTTATTTTCTTACGGTAAAAAGTAACTCAATACAATCTTTTTTGACTCCTAGTAAAGACGAACTCAAGATAATTTTAGAAATATGATTATTTTTTTTAAGTTCTCACAATAGAGCAAATTTATCAATATGCTCGTACAAAAAAAATTTATCTCCGAAGAAGAAATGAAAATTTTACAATAGTGAGAGAAAACACACTATTCACATTAAGAATGTTCTTGAAAATATTTTGCAAATTTCACAAAAATCTCTATATCCACTTTGTCTTTTTATTTTTTATTTATATTCATTCTCTTTGTAAAGACACTTGTGTCCAATGGCTTGATTTGACTCATTTAATGTTCGTCATAAATGCTATAGAAGTTACTGTTAAGTTTTAAATTGGCAAGAAGTATCGATCATTTTTTCAATGTATCGATTCATTTGTGCAAAATTTGAAATCTGAGTCTCAAGTATCGATCTGTTTACCTTTACGTATCGACCTGGTTTACTTCGTAATTTATTTTAAACTTTCAGAAATTGTAATGTATCGATCTTCTTCATTGAAATATCAATCTGGTTTGCCTTAATATTTTGCAACTCTTTGGAATGACAAGGTATTGATCTCTTTGAACTCAAGTATCAATCTGTTATGATATCATCAATTTTATATTTAAATTATCAATATGATATCATCAATCTCCCCCTTTTTTGATGATGACAAAAACTAAGTGTGTCTTAAGAATTTTTAATCTATTAAATTGTCTAACTTCCATTTAAGATTAACTAAGTCATTTTGAACTTTCTCTTTGCTTTAAATGTTAACTTTTTAAATTAGAATTCAATTTTCTCCCCCTTAATGTGATGCAAAAGTTAGAATTCAATTATTAAATTTGTCCCCCTTAAGAGTATGTTTTCAGCTGAATCAATTTGTTTGCAGATTTCATGTTCAGTCATCATTTAGTTATCAAGTTTCTCCTCCTTTTTGTCATTAATCAAAGAAGGAAAATGGCATACATATGCAGATAAATAAGAAAACAAAGTAGTACATGGCAATAACATTTAAGTTGACACTTTTCTTCATTAAACATCAAGTCAATAGCATCATACATAATTCAAAAACAGAAATAGACATTATAGGAACACACATAAGCAATTTCACAAGGTGCCATAGATAAGGTCGTTTGGGCTATCGCCATCAACATTTAAGTCTACAGGACGAAATGTGCTAGGATGTGAGACTTGGGAAGGAGGCCGTGGTTTGGTGGGAGAGGTCGTGGGTCCGAGATATGCAGGTGGAGGTGCTGGTTTGGCTATTGTGGCTGAGCTCTGCATAAACCTGTGATTCTTACTACGGAACTTGAGTTTGAGTCGTCTAAGTTATGTGATGCCTTGGTCACCCCAAGCAAGATGCTCATTGATTTTATTCATTTGCGTTGTGACCATGGTCTCGAGGCTAGTGAGTCACTCATCAAAGCTAGTTTACACCTGCTTTTCCATGCGAGCTATTTTGGCTTGAATGTTCACCAATATGAACAGTAGTGTTGTTGATGGAACTAATTGTGACTCTGGTGCAATTGGAGCTATAGAAGCTAGTAAAAGAGGTCCTGTTATGACTGCAACCTCGTGCTCATTGACAGGTGACACAAGGTCATCAGTTGGTAGTGCTTCAGTTGATTGCT
The DNA here is from genome assembly GCA_035584115.1 of Cedrela odorata. Lineage (NCBI taxonomy): Eukaryota > Viridiplantae > Streptophyta > Magnoliopsida > Sapindales > Meliaceae > Cedrela > Cedrela odorata. The sequence continues at coordinate 5,123 of JAXCLQ010016190.1, read as the reverse complement.
GCTATGTTGTTGGCGTAGTGTTCACTTTACCGTGCAAGTGCTTGTAGTGAGCTTGAAGCATCCACTTACCATCTGCTTTTTGCTTATAATGCATATACAAGAATGTGGTCTCCGATCATATAGCAGTAGCTAGGGGCTCGATAGTGCCCGTCTAAGCATGGATCCAAGATGGACTTTTACAAATGATGACAGAAGTCACGTATCCGTAGTGGAGGTGACTGACTTTTGACATGGTTGTCCTCACCATTGTATTTAAGATCCATGAGATCAAATCAGACCACTTGCCCTTTATGATACTTTGCATCTATCACATATCCTTGTACGCCGTCTCCAAGTAGCGTCTAGACCGTGTGTTGAGATTGTAGGAGATGATTAGGTGAAGAATGCGCTCGTGAATCCCTAAATGAACTAGCTTGTTATCCACTTCCGACATGTCCGAATTTTTGAAAATAACTCTGCATGCTTCGAGGGGTTGAAATGCACTTGCTGGATAAGAGATGCCCTATTCTGGTACATGAGTTATGCAGAATAGAACACTAGCATTCACCTAAAAAGAATGTCCTCATATGATGCTTGTGAATTTTGTCATTCTTGCTTTGCTAGTGTGAGGGTCCTTTACATCCAGAGTTGAGTAAAACATTTTGACAAGGCTGTCAAAATATTTTCCCCGAAGGCTGAGGTAGTCAATCTAGTCAAAGTTTTCAAATGTTTTCAGGTATGAAAAATTTATAGAGAGTAATAGATTGAAGTCAAGAACTCGACAATGACTCACTTTTTGGTTGAGGTAGAGCGAGAGGTATCGATCCTTTGCCTCTTGATTATGAAAATCTAGGTTGGAGGATGAAGGTTCAGTCATTTTAGGTCTTTTCCTGTGTCCAACTTCTAGATTCTTTGTCTTAGCATTTTCGATCTTGTGCTAAGAGAGTTTAAGTATTTCAGAGAATTGGAATATTTGAATTCAGAAGGCTAGGGTTTAGACTAAGAGAGAAAAACATTTTGGGTTTAGCCTTATTTAAACGTGAAGTCATGTAAAGGTATTGATACTTTTAACTAAAGTATCGATCTATTTTTGGATCTGGGAAGAGATATTGATTTTCTTGAAGAGGTATCGACACGTTTATATTTAAATGTACGAGTGTCGATACTCGATAATGAATGTATTGATACATGCTGGCTAGAAGATGAATAGATATCAATGATTGAGCATGTCCTTTAATGCACATTTAAGTTTGGTGGCTAATCATGGATTCTTTGAATTTTACAATGTACAAGTGGCCATCCCATTGATTAGAACAAAAGTTGTAACACCCTATTCTCATACTTATTCAATCACTCATTATTGCATAATACTACATAATTTCATATAAAGAATATTAATATTACATGATTCTTAAATGTCTACAATTTCTAAATTCTTTACACATACAAAAAGTTATCTATATAACTGGTTTTCAAATTTATAATTACTCTATTAATTACACATATACCAAAATTTTCTTCTATACTTAACTAACCTTGCACGCGTCCTTTGTTACTTCTACGTATTATTCTCTGAAAAATATAATTTTCATAATAAATAAAGAAATATAATCTCAATAAGTAAAATCATGCAAGTTTTTCTAATATCGATGTGATACATAACATATTTTTTGTCTTTTCAAAGCAATAATATTTGGACAAACGGATCAATGAATTGTTAAACTATCAATTAACATAAGAATTCATTCATATTTCAAACATTTTCAGAATGGCTCAATTAGTTAGTATCACTTGCACCCATGGTGACCCGGATTCAGAACGTGATCACGTATTTTGCTTAAAGTAGACAATCTTTCCATTTCAAACATAGCAAAAACGTACATAGCACGTTAAACAGAATTCTGAATAACTCACAAGTCCCACATTTGACACGAGACCCAGCCAAATCATAATAAACATTAACTAATGACTAGAACTATAAATTATTTTCATTCATAAATATTCATACATCGACATCATTTTCAACAATTATTTCATGAATTTGATATCAGCATATAAAACATTCAAAATTCTCAATTTTCATATTATTTTCAAACACATGCTCAGATTTTATATTATTTCAAAAGTAGTAAAATGCATGCATGATTTACTTATTACAATGGTAGAGTAATCACTCCCACTAATGATCCTTCCGACTAACTTAATTCTTCTCCCAAATTCTTATAGCCTAATACCACAAATATATAAATCATATCTTTTACTATTTAATTAATTAATATAAATATTTTAAATACGATATTCGTGGAATTTGTGTCTAAAATTCTTTAGTTTTATCTATATCACTAAGTTTAACTAACTAAAATTATTTACCTGATTTTCAACAATGAATTTTTATAGCTAATTTATTTTAATTCTCATTTTTGGTTACCTTAAATTTACACATTTTCGCCTAAACAAAAAAATATTGTTTTGATTTAAAAACTGTAATAAAATACTGTTCATGCCGTAGTACTGTAGAAAATTATTGTTTATACCGGATATTGTAGCTATAATACTATTCATATTATGGTTACTGTACAAATAGTTACTATACAGATTAAATATACTGTACAAATAGTTACTGTACATATCGAAATTATTGTAGTACGTTGAAAAACACTGTAGCACATTCAAAAACACTGTTTATCCGAGAGAAAAATACCCTAATTTCTTGCGATCAACACTTAAATTAATGTCAAATCAACTCAATACTACATTTTCTACTCCAATTCAACACAATTTAACATTTTTTTTTTAATATAAATTAAGTAAAATTTTCTCAGATGAATAGTAATCTTCAATTTCAGTTCATGCTTTAAATTAAAATTCAAGCTTCTAACGCGTTATAAAACTTACTGGTAATTATAATTTGAAAGAAAATCGTTCTATTTCGAAGTAATTTAGTCAAAATTTGAGAGAGATAAGGGGAGAAAAGGGTTTCGGTGCTTATTGGAATTGAAGAAAAATGGCCACGAGTTGGGGAGAAAGAGAAACCAAATTATTTTATTTTGGGTAGTAAAATTTTAATTAGACCCTTATTCTTTTTAAAATTATATAAATAACTTAAAACTTTAAAAAACTTTCATTTTAGTCTTTTTTAAAAAATTCTAAAATAACTTTTAATATTTTAGAATCTTTACAATTAAGTCCAAAATTAATCCAATCACTATTTCCTTTATCCAAATCCACTTATAACCCAACTTTATAAAATTAATTTTGTGTCTAAATAAAATTTTAAAATTCACATAAAAATTTCAAATTACATAAATTTTAATTTAACCAAATAATATTAAATTATTCGATTAAATTTTTTAAATACTGTAGATGCTATAGTTGTAAAATTTCAAAATTACGGGTGTTACAATTCTCCCATCCTTACAAAAATTTCGTTCTCGAAATTTAATAAATGTCTTATTTATCATATATAATTCAACTAGTATAACTTGTATTTATCTATAATGACCGTCTTATGAAATTACCACAGTACAAGTAATTGAACTGACGCACTTGATTAAACTCGTTGCAATTTCCACTACCATTCAAAACATATGTAACTTAGTTAAATTAATACATAATTAATGAGCTGATTCTTTTAATACACATTCATTGGTAGTAGTAGTAATTATTATTCTTAATAATTCATACTTTTATTGAGCAAATCTAATAACAAGTTCCAACAATCGTATAATATTAAAACATATATTTTATTAATTTGTAGTCCAATTATTATATTTAAGCTTAAAGTCTACATGATCTCGATGCTTAAACTTTATTGTCATCATCCCTTATTCTAAAATATAACATCACCATCCCTTATTCTACGATACAATAGAACTTATAAATAACTTCTACAAAATTCTATATATTACAAATTGACGAAGGTCAATATAACGTACAAAATGTACGTTGTATATATATTTAATATCTAAATCTAAGATTTCAAAGACATTGTTTTTATAATATAATCCAACCTTATTTTAGTTGCATTGATCTCTTAATATTCAACTATTATCCTATCCTGTCAAAACACATTTATTACCATACATAGTAATATATATGACCTATGCAAAAAATTCCTATAGTTATAAACTACTACATATAGTTAATGTCCAATACCTACATCAAAAATTATTATACGTCATTATCTTAGTCAATTTCTACTTGTAGAATGCATAATTTTATACCTAAACTTTCATAACATTATAAGCAAAATTTATTGTAGACACAAATCTTAATTCTCAAATGGTACATTATAATATAGTATTTTTGATATTCTTAAGACAAACTTCTAATCATCTTATTCATATCAATTAAGAATTGTATGTTTTCAACTTAATTATAGCCTATAATACTTATTACTGTAGAAAATTATTGTTTAATTTAAGAACATCCAAAAATAACTTTTTCAATTAAATTATTAAACCAAGTCACCCAAATTAATTGTTGATACTTTTGTTCTCTATTCACTCTATGTTCTAAAATAACATATGTATAAAATATTAAACTTAAAAAATTAAATAATTAAATAACATACTTCTTATAATACCTCATAATTTTGTTATATGACCCTTAAAATTAGTTACAAACTAATGTATCTATATACTACATATAAAATCATACAAAGTATTATTGATTTTAACTATCTCATTTGTTGCTCTAAATTTTTTCAAATTTAAATTACGGACATGTATATTCAATAATATCTTAATCATCAAACAAAATCGAATTTCAAAACTTTGAGCGAATATAATACCAACTTACATGTCCTTTTAATCTCATTAAAACAATTTCATTAATATAAAGAAATTCAATAAAATAAAACTCGAGTTATGCTTAATAACCAAATCTTTCTTCTATTCACCTCGAATAATTCTTTTGTAGTTTGTCTTATCCATATAATCAATATTCCTTCAATTACAAAACTCATCAATCATATTAAGTCTACTATCATAAATTTTTGCATATAAAATTCAATATCATTACACATATTAAAATATTTTTATTAATATACATTTGATACAAATAAATTCTCAATTAAAATCTCTTAAATAACTCACCAGTTACTCTTTCTTCCTAAATTGTCTTTGTTATTATTTATTATTATT
>JAXCLQ010016179.1:0-35991 GCA_035584115.1 Cedrela odorata | reverse complement strand
TAAGGAACTTACCTTTTGCCATTGATGTTTTGCTTGCTGTTTTGATATCGGTAAAATCCTTCTAAGCTCTCTTAATCCTCACTAGATGGATTTTCCAGAGAATAATGAGCTTAGAGGCCTTCACCAAGAATGACTTCTTATTTATAGGTTTTTTCATCAAAAACCGTTTTTGGGAAGTTTGCTACAGTTCTTGGAAGTTACCATCCTTAATGGCTATTACTTGCAGTTGCCAAAATGTGTGAGACGTTTTCATGACATTAAGGGAAGTTACGGACCATTTATGGGTGGTTACTATAACCACCAACACACACATCAAATTAATATTTAAATTAATGTCCTTTTCATGTTTATGGGATTTTAGTAATCCACTAAAAAATTTCTTGAAGATGATATAGCACAGTCTTGTCCACCTGAAAAAACTTTGGCCAGAAAATCGTTAGAAATGGACGGATTCGATCCGAAAACAGCATTAGCAATGGTGAATATACCAGGGTTTTGGTTGCTCAAGGAAGATATTGAGATTGCGTTGCCATATCCAACATTTTTTTGGAAGTGAATAAATCCAACGGGGAAGACAAATACATCACTCTTGAAGAACCTTGGTGATTAGTCGATTTTCGTGGTTGGAGGTTACAAAGCCAACGAAAAGGCTGCCTTCAAAGACTCTTATAATTTAGGTGGCTCGAGGGTGCGTGTGGGGAGGTACGAGACCCTAGGTGCGTTGTCTATGCGAGCAATTGAAATGCCAAGTGTGTTCAGTCCTGCAATTTGAGTTACAGACATTGGTGTGGAGCCAAGTGGGTTCGATGTGTTGCTAGATATACGAGTAAAAGATTGAAGGAAAACCTTTATATTTTCTATCTTGTATAGCAGTCTTTTGAGTGTTTCATAATAAAGGATTACACCGAGAAATGATGCATATAGCCACGAAAGGAAGAAAATACAAAATACAAATTTGTACAAAAAAAGGTTGTTATGCATAGATAAAGTGATGATATCATGAGAGAAATTGATGATATCAGATATAAATATATAATATGTTTTTGATAATGACTAAATTAAATATGTTTTAAATTTATCTCAGAATCTTGAGTGAATATGCTTGAATTTACTTCTTAACAAATCTCTATCCAAATGTATTAAAAAGCAAACAGATCAATATTCAAAGACAAACAGATCAATATGGGATGAAACGGATCGATACAAATTCAATAATAGATTGATACATTAAAGAAGATCGATACAAAGAAATGAGAATATCGATATTTGCTGAGATTGTGATTTCAGCTGAAATCACCAATGCAACTAGATCGATACGTGGAGATCAACAGATCGATACATGGCCATCACAGAGAGTTGTAAAATAATTACAGAGGCAACCAAATCGATACATAGAGATCAACAGATCGATACATGGCCTTCACAGAGAATTGCAAAAATAATTACAGAGGTAACTAGATCTATATATCGAGATCAACAAATTGATACATGACATTCACAGAGAGTTGCAAAATAATTACAGAGGCAACTAGATCGATACATGGACATTAACAGATCGATACATGATCTTCACATAGAGTTGGAAAATAATTACGGAGCAGACTATATCGATATCCAACAGAAACAGATCGATATACAAAATCCCAGAAATACTTCCAGTACAAATAGATCGATACTTGGAGAAGTGAAAATCGATACTCGAGATGCAAATTATATTGTTCACTTAAAGAGATCGATACATGAAGAAACGGATCGATACTCTCTTTGAATTTAAAGCTCAATGATAACTTCTGTAGCATTAATGGTGAACATTAAATGTACCAAATCAAGCCATTGGACATGAGTAGCTTCACAAAATGGATAGATATAAATAGAAGATATACAGTGAAGTTTAAAAAAAAAATTACTTGCAATCAATATCAATGAGAAATTATTAAACAGCATTGAGATACGAAAACACTGAACTTTCTCTCTCTACTGTAACTCTTTCAAATCTTGTGTGAGAGAAATTTTTCTTGTGAAAAGCTTATTAAAATATTCACTCTAGTGTGAGAGTAAAAATCAAAAATATATTTGTAATTTGGTTTTGAATAATTCTTCATCCGTACCAAAGAAGATCTTTGTGGTTACTCTTTATCCGTATAAAAGAGTATAAGGCTTCTTTTCACCTTAGAAGGAGTGTATTGGACTACTCTTATCCCGTCAAAACAAGAAATTAGTAGAATCTCTGTAAAAGTCTCTTGCATTCGAGAGAGTGGACGTAGGCCAAGATTTGTCGAACCACTATAAAATTGTGTTTGTAGTTCTCTCTTTAATTACTTTTTCATTACTGCACTGCATTACATACGATTTTATTTGTTAAATTTTAAAAACCCAATTTACCCTCCTCTTGGGTGTTGCCAATTAGGCTAACAAAAAGGGTGCCTATGCAGGCAGTAAGGAGAATGCAGATACTGTGTCAAAAAAATTGCAGCTGCTGCCAAACAAGTTACTACACAATGAACCTGAGTTGGGCTTGCTGTCACAGAGGTAATGAACTTGGTTTGTTGATTATTGAGCCCATCTTCATCTTCTATTTCAATTCTCTCTTTCAAGCTGAAATTCTATCTTTGAACTTTTAGCTTGCACTTGAAACCTTTGAATTTTTCTTGGCTGAGAGGCTTAGTAAATACATTAACTATCTGGTCTTCAGTTAGGACATGATGAATGATTAGCTCTCTGTTAAGCACTTTGTCTTTTACAAAATGCACATTTATCTCAATGTGCTTTGTTCTAGTATGATAAACAGGGTTAGCAACCAAGGCAGTTGCACTTATGCTATCTGTCAATATTGTAGGCACACCATTTAGATCAATTTGAACTTCACTCAGCAAGGATTTAATCCAACATATTTCAATAGTGGCATGAGCAAGAGCTCGATATTCTAACTCTATACTAGGTTTAGCAACTACATGCTGTTTCTTGGAACTCTATAAGACTATGTTATTACCAAAAAAAATGCAATTGCACTTATAGATTTTTTGTCTTCACGATTTAAAGCTTAGTCTACATCATAAAAACCACTGAGTTCCAGCGTTTCACCTTTCTTGAACATCAAACCTCGATTGATGGTATACTTCAGATACTTAGAAGCCTCGACAAAGCCTTCCAGTAAGTGTCAGGAGGATCACTCATGAACTGGCTCAGCTTGTTCACAACATATGACAACTTTAGCCTTGAAAGTGTTACATATTGCAGTAACCATATCATTGATCTGTATGGGGTTTTGTTGGTGAAATGCTTTCCATTTGTTTAGTTGAACTTAGCACCTAATAACGTAGGAGTGGTTGTTCCTTTGGTATCTAACATATTGGTCTTTAAGAGCAGACCACTTATATATTTGCTTTGGGACATGAAGATTGAATCTAGTATTCATGAAATTTTAAAACCAAGGGAAAAAAACCATTCTCCTAAGTCTTTCAAAACAAAAGTTTTTTTAAGTTTGTAGATGAGATCTTTTACTCTTTCTTGACAGTTCCCAATAATTATTATGTCATCCACATATATCAAAACTAGAGTTGTCTTAGTGATGTTGATTCTGAAAAAGAGAGATGTATTTAACTTTGAATTGACAAATTTTCAATTTTGAAGAGCTATCTTAAGCTTATCAAATCAAGCTCTAGGAGCTTGTTTAAGGCCATATAAGGCCTTTTTCAACTTGCACACATGCTTAGGAGCCTTAAAGTCTTTAAAGGCAAAGAGTTATTTTATGTAAATGGTCTTTGCAAGGTCACCATTTAGAAAGGCATTATTGATGTCAACTTGCCTTAGAATCCAATCATAGTGCACAACTAAGGTGAGGGTGATTTTGATGGTTGATGATTTCACAACAAGACTAAAAGTTTATGTGAAATCAATCTCAGGTGTTTGATGGAAGCCTTTGGCTACCAATCTTGCCTTATATTTCTATACACTGCCATCTACATTATACTTGATTTTGAAAATTCATATGGTCCATACAACTTTCTTCTTTGGTTTGTAAGGTTCCAAAGTCCAGGTTTGATTTGAACCGAGGCATCATACTCCTTTTGCATGGTATCTTTCCATCTTGAGTCTTAAAGTGCCTCTTCTGCATTGACTGAGATTTGTGGTTGATGTAAGGAAGATTTTTGAGTCATGTATGACTTTGGCTTAAATATACCAGCCTTGGACCTGGTGAGCATGGGATGAGAATGTTGAATCTAATTAGTTTTAGATTGTTTTTGCTGCTATTGTGGAGAGTTTATTGGAGATTGTGGTTGATTACTCACTAGTGATTTAGAAACTGAAGTGGCTGAGGATGGTGTTTGAGAAGATAAAGGCAGAAGTTCATTCTCAATTGTTTATTACTCTTAGATTGAATTGTTGAGATGCTCTGTTGTGAGAGTGCCAAAGTCAGAGTTACTACGAGCTGTTGATTGTTCTTTTACTAGATTAGAGAACTAATTGGTCGTAGAATAACAAGGCAGAACAGAATCTGAGATCTCATCAAATTTTTGTTAAACAGTTGACACAAAATTTGGCTTAACAAAGAAAGGAAAAGACTCTTCATTAAACACTACATTTCTTGCTATATAGATCTTTTTAGAAGGGTGCAAATATATGTACCCTTTGTGATGAGGGTTGTAGCTTATGAAGACACATTTTGAGGTATGAAACTGAAATTTGTGTTTGTTGTATAATATGAAGAAATGATAGCAATCACACCCAAATACTTTTAGGAATTTAATGTCTGGTTTATAACCATGAAGAGTCTCATAGGTGACTTGTTGTTGAGAACTAGTGTAAGTAATTTGTTAATTAGATATACGACTGTAAAGAATGATTCCTACCAAAATTTGAGTGGCACACTTGCTTGTGTAAGTAGAGTCAAACTTGTTTCTATAATGTGCCTGTATTTTTTCTCCACTTTGCCATTTTGATAATGTATGTGAGGGTAAATATATCTTAATTGCACTTATTGTCCACTTAAAAACCATTCTAAAGCTCTAAACTTCCCTCTCATGTCACATTGTAAGAACTTAATTCTCAGGTCAAAATTTTTTTCAACTAAGTTCTTGAATTTATTAAATATCAAACCAGTATTTGATTTGTAAGCCATAGGATATATCCAAGTATCTAGTTAGATCATTTACGAAGGGTATATAGTATTTATATCCATTGATGGATGCAACTGGGGTAAGACCCCATAAATTTGTCTGTAAGAGCTTTAATGATTGCTTAGTTTTGTTTTAGTAGTTTTGAAAAGCATTTGGTGCATTTTGCCATATTGACAGGGTTTGCAAAAAGAAAAAGACATAGCTAAAGTGTTCATTTAATTGAAGTCAGTACAATTGATAATAAGATCTTTAAAAACTTTCACATTTAGGTGACCTAGCCTTTGATACCATATATCTAACACCCTATGAATTTTAGAGTCCTTTTTCAATTCAATATGATTAAACTCTAATCTAGGAAACTTAGAAGACAGATCAACAGATTTGGTAGAAAAAGATGAACCACTTGTTCTTAACATTTGACACCTAGGATAAACACATTTTAGCAATTTGTATAAACCCTTCTTAGCCAGCAGAGCTTTCCCATTCTTCAAGTCTTTCACAACGCAAGTATTTTGGCAAAATTCAATAAAAATAAAGTTATCTTCTAACAATTGTGATATGCTGATTAGATTCTTAATAATTTCAAGAACATAAAGAATATTGTTTAGTTCTAAAGGTTCTTGTGTGTGAGGAGTGACAATTTTGGATGAACTAATTTGAGAGATGAAAATATTATGTCCATTATCTACTGAGAGATTTTCTGATCCTTTAAATTCTTGATTGATTACCAGGTTGCTAAGGTTGTTGGTATGTTGCTTTGCTCTCTTGCCTTTCTTGGTGTTGAGGTATGCTGCCTTGCCTATCCTGTTGTGGCACAAAGTCCTTGTTGAATATGTGCCAATAATCAGATGCCTCATGATATGTTTAGAGACATATTTGACATGTGGGTTTGGGTCCTGAGTTCTTTCCTCCTTTTTTTTTCCTTTGCCTCTGCTATGGTAAGAAGACTTGTTATAGCTGTTTTGATTTCCACCTGGCCAGGTCCTCCTCTAATTTGTGTTTGTTTGTGTAATGTTTGTAGCTACTTCATGAGGAAAATTTGGGTGGAGAGTCCCATTCCAACCTTCATATATATTCTCATTGCTTAAAAGCATTGAGTAGACTTCATCTACAGATGGTGTTTCTAGTCTGAATGATACATTAACTATGATTGAGTCATATTCTCTTCCAAGTCCTCCAAATATGTATAAGATCAAGTCTCTATCTATAACCATATCACCTGCTGCCTTCAGTGAATCCGAAAATGTCTTCTTCTTTATATAGTATTTTGTAATGTTGAGATTTTCCTTTTCGGTTGCTGTGATGAGGTTTCGAAGGTTGACAATCTTGGACATGGACTTTGCAACAAAGATCCTTTCTAGTGCACCTTATAGCTCAACTGAGGAAGAGTAGCCTTCTACTGCAGCCAGTAATGATTCACTGACGGTTGACAAAATTCATCCCATAAGTTGCTGATCTTATCTCTTCCATACTTTGTAAGCTGGATTCAGAGTTGTGGTGCTTTGTTCATCTTTATCGATTGATGAAATATACTTGCTTGGTACCAGTGTATTACTGTTCAAGAAATCTTTAAGGTTATTTCCTCTAATTGAAGGGAGTGCTTGAGATTTTCAGAGAAGGAAATTACCTTCTATTAGTTTGATGATATTTGAAAAAATAAAATTATTTTGACTTGCGTTTGAAAAGATTTTGAGTGGCTGTGTTAGCAAGTGTAGAACAAGTTGAGTGTTGGCTGGGAGTTACCATGATTTTCATGTTTTGAAAACACTACTCTGATATCAAATAAAAGTTGAAGAAAAACCTTTTTATATTCTATCTTATATTGCAGTGTTCTAAGTATCTCAGATAAAGAAATATAATCTCTTGTCTTTTATAAGGGAAGAAGACACCAAAAATATATACGCTGAGAAATGATGCATATAACAAGGAAAGGAAGAAAAATCAAAATACAAATTTGGACAAAAAATGTTGTTATGTACAGAGAAAAGGGTGGCTATGCAGACAGCAATGAGAATGTAGGTGCTATGTTGAAAAAGCTGCAGCTGCTGACTACTGATACAAGGTATTTGTCTTCATTGTCAATTTTGATTAATTTTGATTAATTGGCAAACAAGTCCACAATGGCAGGCTTGTATTAGTTTGGAGTCCATGAAAGCATGCCCGTTAACTCTTGCTGCCATGTAGAATACAAAAACAAGATCAGTATTCAATTAATAAGCAGAAAATGTTTGAAATTGTATCTAAAATGTACAAGAGAATGCAACACATATATGCAAGAAGAAGTAGTGCAAAATTTAACAAGTTATTTAGTAGTGAGAAATGCTTACTTGAGGCAGATGTGTCGGCGACTTAGAAATCCTGTAAAGGACTAGGCTCAAATGCCATCGTAAGAGTGCAAGCTGTGACAGCTATCAAACTCAGTAAGAGACTGTTCTTCACCATTTCTCTTCCTCTACTGCTTAAAAATTTCAAACTCTGATTTCAAGAAATGGAAGAACTACAACGAGTTAGAGCTGTGAAGCAAATGTGTCGAGAGAATTATGTATATATAGCTGAAGCGGAAGTGATACATGCATAAATTATACAAATTAAACTAGCCAGAAGAAGACTTTGATAACGACGGCAACCGTCTGCATTCTGTAGTAGATTGAAAAAGTCTGGCATCTTCCGTTTAAGCTGACTAATCAATACATAATTTGTAAGAATTTCTTTCTTTTTGCAGCACTGCCGAACGTTGTTATACAGGAAATTGAATATGTATAAAATTATCAGACAATATCAACAGGAATATGTGCAGACAAAAAGCCTATGTCCAAAATTACACGACAATTAGCACATTGAGGCCAGCAGTTCAAGCATTAAGTTATCTACTAAAAAACAAAATTATCTTTATACTACTCTATAGATTAATTATTAGTGAAGTAAAATATTGACGTATTATATAATTTTGATTATATGGAAATTAAGATTCTTCATCCAAGAAATTAACGCTCAAAATTGATGATGGACATAGACTATTTCAACACGTTTTGAATCTCGATCGGCATCGCTTCCTACTACGGACTTTTAACTTCATGCTTATAGTTAATTTAATTATAATATCATGCAATTGAATCATTCTACTTCTGCTGACTATAAAAAGATCAGCTCATGCATTGAATCTTCATCTCATCATTTCATTCCTTCAGTTCTTAGAGCTTTCAATATTTTCTCTGCAATTTAAGTAGAAATAGAGAAACAGAGATCGATCAAAATGGCCAATCACATTTTGGTTTTGAGTTTATTAGCTATCACTTGTGCCCTAGCTGCAGCTTTTGAGCCTAGTCCTCTTCAAGATTTCTGCGTTGCTGACACCAGTAGCTCAGGTAACATATTGATTTACGTTGTATTATATCTCTTTTTGTGTTTTACAGTAGAATCTATATAACCTGAATTAAAAGCTTTTCTTCTTGTTTTCTAAACTACATGTGTTACTTGATCACGGCAGCAAGGGTTAATGGCTTGGCCTGCATGGACTCCAAGCTCGCACAGGCCAACCATTTTTCCTTCAGTGGACTGCATGTACCCGGCAACACATCGAACCCACTTGGCTCTAGGGTTACACCCGTCTCAGTTGCTCAAATTCCTGGACTCAACACTCTTGGCGTCTCATTGGCTCGTATTGATTATGAGCCATGGGGCGTAATTCCTCCTCACGTTCATCCTCGTGCCACCGAGATTCTAACAGTGATTGAAGGAAGCCTTATGGTTGGCTTTGTGACATCTAACCCAGACAACAAGCTCATCACGAAGGTTCTTCAAAAGGGTGATGTGTTTGTGTTTCCTATTGGACTTGTTCACTTTCAACGAAACGTTGGATATGGAAATGCCGTTGCAATCTCTGGATTGAGCAGCCAGAATCCTGGAGTGGTCACAATTGCTAACGCCGTTTTCGGGTCCAATCCGAGCATTGAAGATGATATTCTGGCCAAGGCTTTTCAGGTGGACAAATCCACTGTTGGTCAGCTTCAGGAACAATTTTAAATTATCGCATATTCTCTAAATAAAGATCAAAATGCGCGTATCTATTTGTTGTGTTATGATTAATTGACATCTTTTGAGATTTGTTATTGTAACCTGAATCAATTTCTTGAAGATTGCCGAAAGAAAATTTATTTCTATCTCGTATTTCTCTGATGATGTAACGTATTATTCTACCGGTCTTATTGTTGTCAATTTCTTTTACTTTTGATATATATTATAAGTTAAAGGTATTGATATTCTACACATTTTCACAGAGTTTTTGTTCTACTTGGACATAAACTATAATACGATGGTTATTATTTCATTTCATTTGGATTAATCAAGAGCCATATTACAAGAACAAGATACTTAAACATATGTTTTTGAAGTAATATTATATATTTAAAATAATTAATGTAATATTTGATGTGAAACCATAAAAATAATTAATTTTCATAATTTTCAATATCATATATTATACAATTTTGCTATTCATTATACAATAAATGTTATATCTTCAGATAAAATTAAAGATAGGTAACACTACTCCAAAAAAAAAAAAAATAGTATACCAATTACCAATTGTTAACTCTCTATCCAATAATCAAACCAGAGTCTATGTGCAAGTGCAGCCATTCTCTCTTTAACTCTTTTTAATTCAATTTGTACCGAAAAATACATGTTTAACGATTAGTATAGTTTAAAAATATCATAATTGCTTAGTGCGTCTTAACAATGTCGCTTAGTGCGTCTTAACAAAGTTGATACGTATGTATGGTATGGTTAAGGTGACAAACTTGAAATGTGCTGTGTTTCGCCCCTAAATTCGGGGGAATTTGATGGAAGGAAGCCTTATGGTTGGCTTTGTGACATCTAATCCAAACAACAGGCTCATCACAAAGGTTCTTCAAAAGGGTGACATGTTCGTGTTCCCTGTTGGACTTGTTCTAACGCCCCCAAATTCAGAGGAAGTGTGATTTTTCTTAAATTACAAAACTTAAATTACGTGGAAGCATTAAAATTTAACTCATATACTTTTATAAATACTCCTTAATCACAAAAATATTTTTGAACAACTTGCAAAACATAATAACAATAGAAGTCTTAAATCCTAAGAAACAAAGGAATAACAAATGTTCAATCAAATTCATCCGCTAAGAGCTTAATTTCAATTATCTGTGAATCACAATAAATTATAATAAGTTTTAAGCTCAGTAAATATACTAATTTTTTATATACACAAAATACATACATACTTATATACAATGCATGTACATGAAATGATATGAGTTGAAAATCATGATCATTTCAAAACTTTCATTATACTTAAACACTATAGAAGTTTTTTTCAAAATTTATTAGAAATATCTCATTCAATTACTACTTAATAGAACTTCGCTTATCACTAATTGAGTTAATGTCATTCATTGATGACATACCATATGTAGGGTAAGCGTAAGTAAGATATATGATTTCAAAAACAATGAACACTTATACTCGAAGGTAAAAGCCACTATTTCACCTTGATCAGCGGTAAGTCCTCCCACATGCACAAATACGTCGTCACACAAATGTGAATATCACTATACCTAGGGGTATCCTAAATATTTCTCCCATATTATACGAAACACTTAACAATACTTATTAATATACCAAACCTGAAGGAATAGCCATACATATAAAAGCTTTTTATAAATTTGTAATTGCCTATTAAGCAAATAATGAAGTTCGAATCCTTAACACAAAAATCTTAACTTTCATGAACATTTGCTTATAAAATCATTTTATTATCACTTAGAACACAATGTATATGTTCTTGTCTTGATGCCAATGCACGTGACTTAAAAGTAATCACAGTAACACATAATCACGAACAATCGTAATAACACATAATAATGTGAATATTAATACTTTCATAATAATATAATTGAAAAATATTATTGAAAACATGATCAAATACATACATATATTTATTGTGATTCTTTTTAAAAAGTCTAGTATACTTATCTCTTAATAGTCACAACCAAGCTAAATTAAACACTTTGATTTCATAAGTCTCGTATTCACTACCACAAAGCAAAATATAACTCATTAGACCTTAGAAGTAAAACTTACATCAGCCAATCTATTTGACAACTTAATATTTCTAAACTCGCCAAAATTGACGTTATATTGTTTAAGGATTTTTCTTCTACCTTAAACAACGTTATTTCCTCATGAAATTATAACATAACATTTAAGAAATATAATATAAGATCAAATTAAAATATTGACCCCTAACTCCTCTTAAAACTATTTCTTTTTATATCTTAAATTTGACAATTTATCCTGACAGTGTTAGGAAATATACTGAGTAATCTCTAATATTTCATTTTTAGAAAATACAATACATGTCCAAATATTCTAAAATTTTGTAGAGGTGATATAGACATATAGACAATAAGTAATTGAAAGTTTTGAGACTAAATTCATCTTATAAATTGTTTAAACAAATTTAGTTTTGAAATCCTCAAATTCTGTCAACAGAAATTGGTAGTGAGCTATATTCATTCATAAATTCATATCAATTCGAAAATAAAAAAATTTGATCCTAAAATTTTAATATGATATAAAAAACATAATTATAAATCAGTATAGAAAATATCATAATTTTTGAAGATGATTTGATTAACTAATACAATTTTGTCATTAAGCTATTATACGAAAATGAGTAGTTTTCAGTATTCCAGAGTCAATTTTGAAAAATCATTTAAAATTGAAAACTCAATAATTTTTTTATAAAACAAAATTTATAATAACTCTAAAGATGTCTAATTTATTCATTTAGTTTAGTTAAATTCGTAACACATGAATTTACAAAACTCACAGACTGAACAACTGCCATATATTAACTTTGCGAAAAGTTTTTTTTCCTCCATTATTACTCCACAAAATAATATTCCCAATTCTTAATTATAAAAAGAAAATTAAAATCTAAACACTCCAATCTGATTACAGAATTATAATCACTATAAAATTTGAAACATATATAAATTAACTAATAACAATCATCAATTCCTATAAATGAATATAAAAATTAAGCATAAACTTACTAATTTTTATCATTTTCTTCTTCTTCTTTTTTATCTCTACTTTTCTTTTGTTCTTCTGTCTCTTCTTTCTCCCTAAATCAGCATAATCCCTAAACATAACTTAACTTATTTAATTTATATTTAATGTACAATTTTATCTCAGTCCATAATTTTACTCTTTTTATCTATTTTACCTTAAAGTTATAATTTATTATTAAAATATTCTATCATTACCTATATTATACATTTATCCCTATAAAAACACAACTCATTATCTATACATAACTATATAGTATATGCTTAAGAAAAGTGGGTGTTACAACTCTCCCCACCTTAAAAGAAATTTTGTCCTGGAAATTTATACATACCTTATATATCAAATAGTTGGGAATACTTCTCTCGCATTCCTCTTCTCGTTCCTAAGTTATTTCCTCTATTGAGTGGTTTCACCATTAACTTTCACAAAAGATATCTTTCTAGTATGCAACACTTGCTCTTTGCGATCTAGAACTTGAATAAGTGACTCCTCGTAGGTTAAATTATCTCTAAGTTGGGGTGGTTCATAACTTAACACATGTGCTAAGTTGGGAACGTTCTTACGTAGCATAAACACATGAAACATATAATAAATTCTAGAAAGTAACGGAGAAAGGGCAAGTCAATAAGCGACATCTCTTACCATTTCCATATCTCAAAAACAAAATTCAATTAAACCTTGGCCTTAGATTTTCTTTTATTCCATATCTCATAACTCCTTGCCTTGAAGCAATCTTAAGAAACACCTAATCAACCGATTATGAACTCCAAAATTTCTTTTGATTATTTATTAATTTATGGGTCACATACAGTAATAAAGTTGAACTTCGTGCCAATGGCTTTGTGTCAACTCTCTCAAGACATCGATGTGAATTTCATATCTCTACTATGAGACGATGAAAGTAAGCACTCTATTTAAATTTACAATCTCAACAATATATAATTATGCATACTTATCCATAGAATAAGTGGTTTGCACTAGAATAAAATGTAAAACTTCATTAACCTATCAAAATTCCACCATATTACATTGTAGCCTTTTATGTCTTTTGTAACTTCAAGAAAAATAATCTATGGCTATGCGCTCCCATTTCCCATTATCGAGCCAATAAAGTTTTACACAATTCAAACAGTCTTTGATATTTTGTTTTGACTTATTAACATGTTTAGTACGCCCAATGAATTATGCGATCTTTTTCATTATATTATGTCATGACCCCATTTTTTGTATAACAATGATACATAAAATACTAGTATATGGGATACAATAGAAGGCCATAAAATAAAAATTTAAAAGTTTGTATTAAAGAATAATACAAGCTTATAATATATAATACATGCTTATAGTACTACAAGTAGTAAAATTTATATTCATTTGAATGGACATTATGTAGTCTTAAATCAAATGAGTATAAATGTCTAAAATAAAACATATAAAAATAAATGTGAAATAGCATATTACTATATGTATATATGCATGTGAACATAATTCATTTGTTTTATATATGCATGTAAACAAATGAAATATATGCATGTAAACACATCTTAGCATTTATTTTTCATACATACATGTATATGTAATTCAATTGCCTTAAGCTTAATTATAAACAAATGAAAGCCATGCCTTGTAACGTACATGTGTATACACATAAACAAAACTCAAATGCTTTAAAAGCTTCCTTCTATTCGGCTTTGATTTCATTTTCTAAGTCTAAGTAGCCAAAATCAAAATTGAGAGACAGAAAGCTATAGAAACTGAGATAGCCAAACATTCTTGCTTGCATGTGTGATGAAAATTAACCAATTTGAACATGCATGTATGACCAAATTAATCTAAGGAGAAGGAGAAGCAAGCTGCATTGAAGAATTGAGGATTGAGAGGGTTTAGCAAGTGAACCGAGAGCTTCAATGGCCATGCATGAAGGAAATAACTGAATGAAAGAGTGATGTTGACCGAATTGAAGCAAGAGGAAGGAGGAGCAACAAGAATGAAGAAAATCAAGAGTAAAATGGAAGAATGATTGCTAGAATTTGGTGAATGCTAATCGGAAAAGAGAGGAAGATGAAGAATTAGCTTGGCTGAGTGAAGGAGAAGGTGAGAATTTGTTTGGCCAAAAGGGAGGAAGCCAAACACAGCAGAGTGAAAGGGATTTTAGCAAGCAAAGGTAAACAATTTGGTGTTGGCTTGATAATTTGTGAGTATAATTGTGTTTAGCTAAGGTGTATGTATGAATTGATATGTGTTGTGTGAATTGTTTTGCCAAAATGGTTAGACATACACAAATTTGGTTTGTAATAGTTTTTATGGTGAGAAATGTGGAATGGTTATGAATGGAGTTAATGAAACTTGTAATGAATGGATTTGAGAAATGTTAAGGGTGTAGGTTTTATGTCGCCAAAAAGTCAGATCACAAACTTGCGACACTAGTGCATTATAGTTGTGTGTTCATGTGAAGAGTGTTCCAAGTTGATAAACAAATTAAATTAAAGTATTATAAGACATATTTGGGGTAAAGTATTTGAGCAGAGTGCCGAACGGGGAGATCTCGAGCGAAACGCACAAGCGTCAATCTTAGATAATTTCTGCGCGAGGTGCATTAAAACAGGGATTGAGTGAGTTCCGAAGCTCGAATTGAGGAACCGTGAAATTTTGCATAAACTAGACATATAGGGACATTATATAACCAAAAATTAGGTCAAGATATTGAGCAAGGTTATACCAAATTTTGTAGGAACTGAGCTACCATGTCGAGAGATCATAGCTTGTTACATTGAGTAAGGTGGCGAAAATCTATTATAACTTGAGTGTTCGAACTCGAAATGTAAATCCGTAGAAGCAATAGAAACTAGACACGTAGTATAATATGTCTGTAGAAACTTAGGTTGTGATAGCTTACTGGTACGAAGTACCACGAGTTTAAAACCAGTCTACGAGCAGTAAGCACTATATAGATTTCTGAAATGTGATAAACTGGTTTTGTCTTATGTGAGGTAGATTATCTTTGTAATATAATTGTGTATTTATTTAGTTACAATGAAAAGAATTTAATACAAAAATTATGTGTTGTAGATTGCTTGGCCTAACATTAGATCGATTGTACTGTAGCCCTAGACCGGTGAATGGGTGTTTGTTTGTATATATGTATGTATATATGCCTAAGTGTATGTGAAACAATATAGAAAGTGTGTATGATATAAATTGGTTAAAATGATAAAAATATGTTATAAGATGAGTAAATGAAAGTGATATGGATATGTTGTAATTTGATTGAAATATGATTATTGTGTTGTACGAATGTAATTGGTCGTGCAGAGAGTGACAGCTCAATATGATTTGCTATTTTTATGCATAATGAACTTGATATGTTATATTGTGATATGACATGAAGAAGGGTGAATGCATTGGTATTGCAAAGTGTTGTGCGTATTATGACTGTATGTGATATATTGGCGGTGAAAATGACAATTTGTGCTAACTTGCCATTGATTAGGCATGGTAAACTTGGTATGATATGTAAAAAAGGTGAACTGTATTTATATTGTGTACTACTTTCTTATTTTCTTATTGTCATGGTTATAATTATTATTATGATTGTATGAGTGTGCGTGTGTGTGTTTATGAGCTACAGGATTGATCTATGGATCAAGGTATATGATCCCTCTGCCCAATCAAACAAGTAGATCTGGGTATGGACTGTCCCTTTGTGCGGTCAAGTGCATAGCCCTGGACATAGACCAGATACAGATGTGTACATTTGACGATTGGTATTATGACATGAGGGACATCTTAGATGATTAGTTTTATGACTTAAGAAATGGTGGAAACAAAATGCCACAAGGTACCTGCAAGTTATTTCTTTGTGTCTTGGGAGACAACGATGTGTAGCTCCCCAAGGCACTGATGGATTCATTTGGTATTTGAGGGGACGGCGATGTATAACGCCCTTAAACACAGGTATGTTGTGAATAATATGTGATGAAATTTTGTATTGATACGTTGATAATTGTTTCTAATCAAATGCTTATAACTAATACATATATGTATATTTCGTATGAATATGAAAGTGATGGCAAGATATTGATATATATATATATATATATATGTATGAAACAATATTGTGTGTAACATCCACTCACTGAATCTTGTTAGACTCATCCTTTACACCTTCCAGTTTTGCAGGAATCTTCTTAGTGTGGTAAGTAAACACAAATGTTTAAAGACACGGACTTGGAGGAGAAGTCATCGGTTGTAGTTACCACTGTGTTGGGTCTATCTTATATCGAGAATGGTAGTTGCATTTTTGTATAGTCATGTGATGTGGGTTGTTATTGGTTTTGGGTTACATGTAGATAAACTAACAGATGTATAGTAACTTTATTTTGAAATTTGTTATAAATAGCTGAGATGTATATAATAGCAATGGCGACATGATGTCCATGAGTTATGTTAATTTTATATGAATTTGAGTTGAGATTGCATATATATTAGGTTATGTAAGGTTTTGGGTGATGGGATGGACCTATCACTTACTGGTAACACCTCGGAATCGGGATGTTACATATTGATCCATCAATAACAACTCAAAAATATTGATGCATCTTCATACTATCAGAATGAACAGTATACAGAGAGTTATTGGCTTTAACCAAAGTTTTATTCTTTAAGTCAAGGTTATTAAACACACAAAGTCTTCCCTTAAATTGTAGTAGTTGTCATTAAATATAGCATATCCAAGTCTCCTACTTGCTAAAATTTCTTCCATAATCTTTTTCAAAAACCCATTAATCCCTTGTGCTTTTTTAATTCTCCTGATCAAAGGGGATTCTATGGATAACTATGCAATATATATGGGCTATAACCTTTCAGTGCTTTCACGTCGAACATTTTCTAAATCCAATAGCATTTGTCTTTGAGTGGTCACTAGTGTAGCCTTATGTCCTATAGATTCCTTATTCAAATCATCTGCCCAAATATTAGCTTTCTATAGATTGTAAATTATTGTACAATCATAATTCTTGACAAGCTCAAGTCATTGACGAATTATCTTATGTTCAAATCTCCATACTTTATAACCTTATATCATAAAATATTCATCACTTATATCCGGGTGTTATTTTCTCCCATCCTTAAACGAATGTCATTTTCAAATCACAAAAGATTATCAACATTCTTGCCTTAAAATCATATCAATAACCTCTTACAAAGATATTCATAAAAAACTAGATCTAAAAACTTATCATTAAATCATGCCATAAAATTAGTCTTTACACTATGAATTTTTATAATTTATTCCTTTTACAAAATACTCCTAAATATTTATAGAATCCATGCTAACATATAGGGCTACAAACCATAAAAGTTTTAAAAGATAGTCTTCATTTTTTACTTTATAAAATTTACAACTACTATTGGTAATGAGTCCATGTATTTCAAAAACTCATAACAAATCATCCTTAATTTATAAATTCATGAAACTTTTCAAAATTATACTAGACATATATCTGAAGTTCATATTAAATTTCATGATTTTTAGAAAATATAGACATGCAAATAATTTCGCAATTCATATAATTTGCTAAAACTAGAAAATTTCAGCGTAATCGAATCAACTTTGAAAAATTCATTAAAAATTGTATACATGTCTGTTTTGATTGAACTAAGTTTTAAAACACTTCTTTATATGTCTAGTATAACATATTCAAAATTTACCTTAAAAGCTAGTATGTACAAATTTCTATATTTTGTGTACTAAAACATGTCAGCATAGATTTATGTGAAATTCTAGTTTTCTAATATCTTATCTTATGCCTTTCCAATGAATATAATAAATCATTCATTAAATCACCACTAAGATCATTAATTTCTCATTCATAAAGCTTCACCAAGCTCCTTAAAAAAATCATTTCTTAAAGAACATAAAATAAAATCTCACATAAATCTTGTATATTTATAACTTAGGCTTCCTTCTTGATTAATAAATTTTAATACTTATTAATCAATCATTATATGTAGAACCTGCAATTTCGACATAAATTGAGTTTATTAAATCTTTCATTAATAATAAGGTTTTGACATAGGTTGTGAGATAATTTACTGAGGATTATTTTAATGGTCCAAAATTTTTTTATTTGTTAAATTATTATAAAGTATAAACAGACAAAAATGAAAGATTTCCAAAACTTGAGGGCCAGAAGTGCAAAAAATGAAAAATGGCCCAAAAGTCATTGTTAAGCCCAAAATACAAATTTATATTAAGTATAAAGAATAAAGCCTAAATTTATTTTATCCAAGCTCAAGCCCAAGCCCAAGCCCAAGCCCAATTTCTTTTATTTATTTATTTAGATTAAAGCCTGAAATGCTTTTTATTTTTCTAGAATTCTCTTTAACTATCTAGAAAAGTCATGAATTAAAAAGAAAATGGGAAAACATGAGAAGAGGAAGGAAAAGTTGTAAGAAGCCAATAGGTGATGAAGAGAGAAAATTTAGCAAAGGAAAGAAACAAAGAAGACAAAGGCCATTCACGAGAGAGCAAAAGAAAAAAAGAAACATAAGAGAGATGCAAGGGAAATTTTAGTTTTTTTAGCATATTTAAGAGAAGAGAGGAAGCAAATTTTGTGGAAAAGAAAAAAGAAGGAAGGATGAGGAGGAAGGAAATAAGAAAAAAGAAACCAAAGAGAAAGAGAATGATTGGCTGACAAGAGAGGAGGAAAAAAGAAAAGAAATGAGAAATGAGAGAGAAGAAGAGAAGGGAAGAAGAATTTGCTATGAAGGAAAGGTGAAAATTGATTTACTTGAAGTGTTGGTTGTGTTTTGTATTGTTTATGCATGGAAAGTGTACACTTGTGACTTGGTTGTGGATAATGTTAATTGAAGTGTTACTTGAATGTATATGACAATAATTGATGCAAATATTTAGTGAAACTAAAGTGATAATACATGTAAAAATGGGGGCTGAGTAGCGATGTAATATGATGAAGCATGTGATGACTATGTGAATAATATATGTCGTGGGTTGATTTTAAAATTTTTTGGTTATACTTGATAATTGGTATATGGCAGTAAATGTACTCTTTAATGGCCATGTTTGAAGGCATGAAAAATGTGAAAACAAGGTGCTATGATGTATGAATGTGGTAGTTGGTTGTTTAGGAAAAACAAGACCGAAAAATTTCGTGAAAAAAAACGGAGACAGACTTGTTGCTGAAATTTAAACTTAAGTGCAATGTTTAGGGTATAAAATAAGTTATAGACATCCAATTAATGCATCATAACATTTTAGAGAAACTAGAAACAATTATGCAGATTGAATATTAGAATTTTTTGAGAAACGATGCATCCCTAGTAGATTTTAGAAGGGATTGCTTCGTATTGCATTTTAGTTTGTCAAAAATGCAGAGCAGCAGACAGAAAACCCAAAATAGAATAAGGTTCTCAACTTTCAAATTTAGCGCCATAAAATTATATAGAAATTAGATACATAGGTGAATAATATATCCGAAAATTAGTTCGTTTCATGTGGAAACGAACCCTCAATAAAATTTTGGAAATAATATGTAGTGCCACTATTGCTTGTCTGCGCAATGTGTAGTAAATTAATTATAACTCGAACATTAGGAATCAAAATCAAATTCATAAAGGGCAATGGAAACTAGACAATACATAAACTAACATAGTCAAAAATTAGATTTTTTTGTCAATGAACGAATTCCCAAAAAATTGAAAAAACTCACTGTCTTATTACGAAATTTGGTTGGAACAGTAGTTGTTCAATTAAGTATAAGTTGGGATATAGGAGTCCAAATGAAACACCGTAAAAAGTTACATAAACTAAACATATAAGGAATGAACATATTAAAAATTTAGTTTAGAATTCATTTTCAATTTATCTCAAAAGAAAGACAAAGTTACCCTTGTTGAGGATAGATGTTGCTTAGAATAAGTAAGATGGAAATGATCATTTTTTTAATAAGGTAATGGAAGTTCGAAATATGTTAACTTTTTACTGAGGATGATTGATGGATATGATATATTTATTTATAAATATAGCAAATACATGAGATTATGAATTTTAATGGAAGGACATGTATTTGTAGATGATCGACCCAGTCAACCATCGGTGAAGCAAAAGTTAGAAATGGTTAAGCGCAAACTTGTGAGTGAATCTTACTTGTTTTAATTATTTGAAACTATTTTATAAAACTTATTATTTTACGAACAAGGAAATAGTTTTATTATCATTGATGTAAGGAATGTATGAGTGGATATTTTATTTTTACAATGTTATTTATACAAAATGTTTGATTTATGAATGTTTTAGAAAAATCTATTAAAATGAATATTTTATTGTATATTTTTTAGAATATGGTTTGGACAAATATTTGAAAATAAATGTTATGAAAATTGAGTTGAATTATTAAGATATTTACAAGTCCAGTGTTTTTGAATATTGTTTATGAATGAAAATTTATATATTTAGAGTAAGGGCAAAAATTATAAAAAATATGCTTGGATATTATAAATTGTTTCTATGGATGGATTGATGTGTGATGAATCGAGTTAAGTTGATGATCATGTGTGACATATGTGATGAAAATGTTATGTGAATTACATATTTTGAGATTTTGGATACAAGTGTTCAGTATGAGAGTGTCTGTGGATGGATAATTTTGCCCATACCCGTGAAAGGGGTAAGGGAGAGATTATATAATCTTGGAGGGATGAACCGTAATAAGTGAGCTTCCCTTTGTAATAAATCCATGAAGGATGTACCATAATGAATGAGTTTCTCTCCATAATAAAGTCTTGAGAGTCGGACCAATATGGGTGAGCTTCCCTCTGTAATAAAATTTTGAGGGTCAGACCAATATAGGTGAGTTTCCCTATAAAATTTTATTGAGAAATCATAAATTGTACATATGACAACTACATTATATTACATTCTTGGTTTTTAAATAAATGATTTTAAATTTGTATGAAATGTTGTAATTTAAATTTTATACTTCTGTTCTTCATTTGTATTTCCTCATTTCATTATGTCTATTCACTGAGTCTTTAGGACTCGCTCCTCTCACCTTTTAGTGTTGCAAGATTGACAAGTAGTTAGAAAGAAAGGGAAAGAATTTGGTACAACAGAGACACAGACAGAGGACAAGGAGTACACATTGCAGTTTCTAAGATTCATGAGTTCGTCATGTACATGGAGTTATGTGTCAAGAGACACGCACAGTTTAGTCAAGAGTACATTGTAAAATTGTATCTAAACCACAACATGTGTTATGTCACATTATAAGTTGTAAAATATATTGATAATTTATATTTATGTCATGATGGGAGAATTGCCCTTATACATTACATGCAATTGTGTCATTCACTATTGTGGTTTCTTATTTTTAGTACATGAATTCAAATAACTAGAGAGGCTGAGAGTGATAGTAGAGATTCGTCACCTACCAACAACATCTCCAGGTATAGGATGTTACATTATAAATCTCATAAAAACAAAACCTTTAATCTTTAATGATTCTTATTATAACAAAATAAGATTTGGGCCTTTAATCTTAATCATAAACTAAACTCATAAATATTCTCATAATTAAAAGCCACTTAATACAATTAAATAATATAACTCAAGACAATTCATTTTAAAAGGATCGTAAATTTCCTTTTTAATAATAACATAAACTCAAAATAATAGTCTGAAATCTTTCCCTAACATTTTATAAATCATAAATAATTACAAAAATGTTAGAGAAAGGAGAAATACTTTTGATGACCCAATTACAAGGCTCAACATATTGTTTAGTCATTTTATACACTCTATTTGGATTTGTTCACCAATTCTATTTTCATTCGGGCCTCTTACTATTTGAAGAAAATATTTTATTCTAAGATCTTGCTTCTCGCTTAAGACATACATCAATATTCCTAAAAGAAATTTTATTATACTCTCACTATAAGAACAAATCAAATAATCATGTCTTATAATTTTCTATCCATTATCTTTCATTAATACCTCAACTTTAATATTTCTACTATAAGTTTTCTTATACCATTCAACCTTTTTTATGTCTCTTAAATATTTAAGAAATTAGCTTTTGTTAATAAGTTTTTTGAAATGTATCAATGTAATACTATTGACATTTAGGGCCTTATCACTTATTTCACAATAATGGTTAGCACATGTGACCATCTGATTACTTAATATAATCAATGAAATAGAGTTTATCTTCCAAATTTTGTATCCATTAATCATCAACTAATGAATTCATTGAGCATTAAAAAAAATGGGGGTTAAAGCTTCTTAAATTCTTTACTACATTTAAGGTATTTGCCTTAATTTTGGCTTTAAGGTTGTTTGCTTGGAGTTGTATCGCACTAGTCATATATACCTTGTACACAATCTTTGATAACAAACATTAAGGTCAACTTGATTTCTAGAATCTCTAACAATAATCTTAGTAACTCATGTAGTTATTTCCTTTCATGTTGATACTTAAACATTTAACTTTTTACTATAATGTAAAACAAAACATAATTACATATAAATAGATATGTATCAAATTTAAGGATTTGACATTCTACTTAGTTCCTTTTAACTTCTAAGATTAAAAGTCTACATAATTATAAACCTTTATTGCGATAATTATGTCACATCTTTAACTCTTTGAAATTTCAAACATTGGTTTTATTATTTATCTTAATGTTTATAGAATTCAAAACTTGAATTTTAATTACTTGCAAAGTCTAAAGAATCCTAAACCTTGTAACAAATCATAAAATTCCGTCTTAATGTCTAAAAACCTCAAATCATTACCTCAATCATTATGTCATTACTTAAAGTCTATAGAATTTTAAATCATTGCCTCAATGATTATCTCATCATTTAGAGTCTACAGAACTTCAAATTTTAGCTCTGATACCAAACCGTAACGCTCCCAAAGTCGGAGGAGTTTAAGGTGTGATTTTTCTTAAATTATAAAACTTAAATCATGCAGAAGCATTAAAATTTAACTCATATACCTTCATAAATATTCCTTAATCATAAAAATTATTTTTGAACAATTTGCAAAACTTAATAACATTAGAAGTCTTAAATCCTAAGGAACCAAGAATAACAAATGCTTAGTCAAATTATTCCGCTATAAACTTAACTTCAATTATCTAAAAATCACAATAAACTATAATGAGTTTTAAACTCATTAAGTATACTAGTTTTTCATATAAACAAAATACATATATACTTATATACAATATGTGCACATGATATGACATGAGTTGAAAACCATAATCATTTTAAAACTTTCATAACGCTTAAACACTGTAGAAACTTCCTCAAAATTTATTAGAAATATTTCATTCAATTACTACTTAGTAGGACTTCACTTATCACTGATTAAGCTAATGTCACCCGTTGATGACAACCGTATGTGGGGTAAGCACAAGTAAGGCATATGATTTCAAAAATAATAAACACTAATGCCTAAAGGTAAAAGCCACTCTCTCACATTGATCAACGTGAGTCCTCCCACATACACAATTACGTCGTTATACAAATGTAAAGACCACTATATCCAAGGGTACCCCAAAGGTCTCTCCTATATCATACAGAACATTTAACAATACTTATCAATCTACCAAACTCGAAGGAATGACTACACATATAGAGACTCCTTATAAACTTGAAATTGCCTACAAAGCAAGTAATGAAGTTCGATTTCCTAGCACAAAAATCTTAACTTTCATGAACATTTTTCTTAGAAAATCACTTTATTATCACTTAGAACACAATGTATATGTTTATGCCTTAAAGTCAATGCACATGATTTAAAAGCAATCACAATAACACATAATCATGAATAATCACAATAACACATAACAATGTGAATATCAATATTTTCATAATAACATAATTGAAAAATATTCTTAAATACATGATCAAACACATACATATGCTTATTGTGATTCCTTTTAAAAAGTCTAGTATACTTCTTGACGATCTCAACTAAACTAAATTAAATACTTTGACTTCATAAGACTTGTATTTACTACCACAAAGTACAATATAAATCATTAGACTTTAGAAGTAAAACTTAAATCATCAAATCTATTTGGCAACTTAATATTCTTAAACTAGCCAAAATTGACCTTATATTGTTTAAGGATTTTTCTTCTACCTTAAACAATGTTATTTCCTCATGAATTTATAACATAACATTTAAAAAATATAATATGAGATCAAATTAAAATATTGACTCCTAACTCCTCTTAAAACTATTTCTTTTTATACTCTAAATTTGATCATTTATCCTAATAGTATTAGGAAATATATTGAGTAATCTTTAATATTTCATTTTTAGAAAATACAATAAATGTCCAAATATTCTAAAAGTTTGCAAAGGTGATATAGACATATAGACAGTAAGGAATTAAAAGATTTGGGATTAAATTCATCTTATAAATTATTTAAACAAATTTAGTTTTGAAATCTTCAAATTCTATCAACAGAAATCAACAGTGAGCTATGTTCATTCATAATTTCATATCAATTTGAAAATAAAAAATTTAACCCTAAAATTTTAATATGATGTAACAAATGCAATTATAAATTAGTATAAAAAATATCATAATTTTTAAAGATTATTTGATTAACTAAAATAATGTTGTCGTTTAATTATTTTACAAAAATGAGTAGTTTTCAGTATTCTAAAGTCAATTTTGAAAAATCATTAAAAATTAAAATCTCAATATTTTTTTATGAAACAAAATTCATAATAACCCTTAAGATATCTAATTTATTTGCCTAATTTAGTTTAGTCAAATTCATAACATATGAATTTACAAAATTCACTGACTTAACTACTATCATATATCAACTCTTTGAAAAGTTTCTTTTCCTCTATTATTATTTCACAAAACAATATCCTCAGTTCTTAATTATAAAAAGAAAATTAAAATCTAAACACTCCAATCTGATTATAGAATTATAATCACTATAAAATTTGAAATATATATAAACTAACTAATAACAATCATCAATTCCTATAAACGAATATAAAAAATAAGCATAAACTTACTAATTTTTATCATTTTCTTCTTCTTCTTCTTTTTTCTCTATTTTTCTTTTGTTCTTTTGTCTCTTCTTTCTCCCCATATTGGCATAATCCCTAAACACAACTTAACATATTTAATTTATACTTAATGTACAATTTTATCTCCATCCATAATTTTACTCTTTTTATCTATTTTATCCCAAAGTTATAATTTATTATTAAAACATTTTATTATTACCTATATTATACATTTACCTTTATAAAAACATAACTCATTATCTATACATAATTATATAGTCTATGCTTAGGAAAGGTGGGCGTTACATGTTCACTTTAACAAAATGTTGGCTATGGAAACGTTGTTTCTATCTCTGCATTAAGCAGCTAGAATCCTGAAGTCATCACTATTGCTAATGTCGTTTTCGGGACTAATCCGTATATTGTTGATATTCTTGCCAAGGCTTTTTAGGTTTATAAGTCCATTGTTAGTCAATTTCAAGAAAAAAATGTTTTTAGAATCTTTGATAATTTAGAATTGTTCTTGAAATTGACTAATAATGGACTTGTTAACCTGAAAAGCCTTGGCAAGAATATTATTAACAATCTGCGGATTAGACCTAAAAACGACATTAGCAATAGTGATGACTCTAGGATTCTAGCTGCTCATTGCAGAGATAGAAACGACGTTTCCATATCTAACATTTTGTTAAAATGAACAAGTCCAACAAGGAACACAAACACGTCACCTTTTTGAAGAACCTTTGTCATGAGCTTGTTGTCTGGATTAGATGTCACAAAGCCAACTATAAGGCTTTCTTTCATCACTGTTAGAATCTCGGTGGCATGAGGGTGAACATGAGGAGGAACCACACCTATAGCGCCTAATCGATACGAGCCAATGATCATGGATGGCAGCAAGGGTTAACGGCTTTGCATGCGTGGACTCCAAGCTCACATAGGCAAACCATTTTTCATTCAGTGGATTGCATGTACCTAGCAACACATCAAACCCACTTGGCTCTAGGGTTATGTCTATCTCAGTAGCTCAAATTCTTGGACTCAACACTTTTGGTGTCTCATTAGCTTTTACAATTAAACAATGAATATACAAGAAGGAAAATTCTTATTAATTCAGGGTAAATTCTGTTAGGATGCTTTGAGACTTTTATCTACAATTTAAAGTAAAATTCACAAATAATTGTTATGTAAATAGGAGACTTAGTCTTCTATATATATATATATATGTGTGTGTGTGTGTATGTGTGTGTATAACTTTACTTACCATATAATCACAATAACAAATAATAAAGATGAAAATAAGTAACACACAGATTTACGTAAAAAATTTTGAATTAATTGGGATAAAAAATCACGGACAAAGTAGAAGAATTCACTAGACAAAGTGAGATTACAACTTCTCTCTAAATATAAGGAGAGTATAATTGTAGAACACTCTCTTAAGTATTAAGAAAACTACACTTAAATAAAATGCTTTAATATTTCTCTTTGGGAGAAATTGAGAAGTTAAGGGATTGAGAGAATTGAGAAGAGATAAGCAAATGGAAAAAGAATGCCTTCTATTTATAAGCAATTTATGACTAATCAATATTGACCAATGTATGTGAAAACTTCTCTAATTGTCAAGCTACCAACTTTAAAGCTATCAATTTTGAAATTCAATTTTCAAAGTCAAGTCACCAACTTTAAAATTTAATTTTCAAAGTTAAACCACCAACTTTGAAAATGTCAATTTATATGCAATAATTTCAAAGTTAAGCCTCTAACATACCTATATGCAAAATTGTCCCATATGGAGACTTGATTAAAAATAAATCACGTCTTTATATCAATCTTTCTACATTTCTATTCTATGTCACTTACGTTTTTACGGGCAACAAGATGATCAACACCATTTGAACTAGTCAGTATTGATTGGCTTAATCAAAACATCTGTTTAGTTATCCTTGGTGTGTATTTTTTGCATGTCTACACTTTCATTATCCACTACTTTTCTAACAAAATAGTATTGAACACCTATATTGTGATGTGCAAGGCACTCTGACTTTCACAAAACAAATACATCTTTTCTTGTTTGTGCCCGAGTTCATCCATGAGCCTTCTAGCCCAAATTGCTTCTTTACATGCTTGTGTAGCTACCATGTATTCTGCTTTTATTATAGATAATGCTACCATACTTTGTAATTTTGAAACCTCGTTCACAGTTTCTTCTGCAAGTGTAAAAACATAGGTAGTAGTTGATTTTCTTTTATCAAGGTCACCTACATAATTCGAGTCTATGTAACCTCTAACAATACATTCTGATCCTCTATAACATACAGCAACATCTGAGATCCTTTTAATATATCTCAAGATCCTCTTTACAACATTTCAATTCTCTTTGCTAGGACTTGCTATAAATCGATTGACTGCTCCCACTGCTTGTGCAATATCCAGTCTTGTACATATTATAATGAACATTAAGCTTCTTATTGCTGGTGCATACGATGCTTGAGACATTTCTATCCTCTCTACTTCATTGATAGAACACATTACAGAGGATAATTTGTAATTCACAGGAAGAGGGGTAGAATTTAGCTTACAATCTTGCATGTTGAAGCATTGCATGATTTTTTTTAAAATATTTTTTTCTAAGAAAGCCAAATCTTTTTGTCTTTTCTATCTTGGTGAATTTGCATCCCTAGAATCTTGTTTGCTAGTCCCAAATCCTTAATATCAAACTCTCTAGCTAATTGTGCCTTCAATTATTGGACTCAATCTTTGTTGGGGCTTGCTACCAATATGTCATCCACATATAACAGTAAAATGATGAAATCATTATCACCAAGCCTTTTGAAATACGCACAATGGTCGAAATTCAATCTATTGTATCCAAGGTTAATAATAAAAGGATCAAATCTCTTATACTAATACCTTGATGACTGTTTGAGATCATATAGAGATTTAGTTAATCTAGAAACCAATTTCTCTTTATCATTTTCTTCAAAACCCTCTAGCTAGAGCATATAAATTTCTTATTTAATTTTTTCATGAAGAAATGCATTTTTTACATATAGTTGGACTAAATCTAAGTCAAACGTAGCACACATAGTCAAGACTACCATGACTGTAGTAAGTCGTATAACAAGTGAAAATATCTCATTAAAATCAATGCATTCTTTTTGAGCATACCCTTTAACCATAAATCTTACACGATACCACTCCATTTGATCATCTCTATTCTGTTTGATCTTGTAGACGTATTTGTTTCCAATGGCCTTCATTCCGTATGGTAGTGGCATAAGATCCCAAGTCTTATTTTTATGAAGAGCTTCAATTTCTTCTTGTATTGTTGCTATCCACAGATGTGCATCTTAGCTACTTGTTGCCTCTTGGAAAGTTGATGGCTCCCCATCCTTCTTTAAAAGATAATATACAACATTATTCTCTATAATGTATTATGATTGCCAAGATGATATTATTCTTTCATGAGTTGATCGTCGAACTTCTAAAACTTCATACTCAACTGATCATTTTTCGTGCTCTGGTATTATTTAAGAAGAATCTTCATGTTTTGATTTTTCTTCCACATGAATTGTAGTAGTCTTTGGTTTTTCCTCTTTAGTGCTATTGCTATTCTTTTTTTGTAGTTTATCTTTTACAAAAATAACATCCCTACTGATGATAAGTTTATGGGCAATGGGGTCCTATATGCAATACCTTTTCACTCTATCAGCATACCTCAAGAATATACATTTCCTGGATTTTGGAACCAACTTTGTTGTTTCTTAGGAATTGTACATTACATAAACAAGACTTCCAAATGTATAGAGGTTGGAGTAGTCAATTAGTTTGCCAGTCCACATCTCTATCAGTGTCTTTAACTCAATTATAGTTGATGGTGATCGATTTATCAAATAACAATCAAGGTTTTGTTCATTCGCTTTGCCACCTCATTTTGTTGATCTCAACATTGCCCTTATCCTTTCCAATAAGGTTTAATTCATCCACTTTGCCACCCTATTTTGCTGAGGAGTGTATACTATAGTGAATTGTCTTTTGATTCATTTTTGCTGACAAAATGCATCAAATACATTATTTGCTAATTCTCTTCCATTATCTGTCCTGAGACACTTGATCTTTTTTTCAGATTCATGTTCCACCCACACTTTAAAGACTTTGAAGACTTCAAACACACCTCTCCCTTTTGATTGGATACACCCAATATCTTTTAGAATAGTCATCAATGAATGAGATAAAGTACTTTGCTCCTCTTAGGAATTTAATCGGTGCTTGCCGAACATCTAAATGAATTAACTCTAGAATATTTTTGCTTCTAGAAGTGGATGTGCCAAACTTTAATCTGTGTTGCTTACTATTAATACATTGTTCACAAAATGGTAGAGACACCATTTTGAGTCTAGGGAGTAGCTTTTGTTATGAGAGAATCTTCAAACTTCATTTTGACATGTCCGAGCTTTCGATGCCATATCATTGTTGAATCTTCTCCGTTATTTAAAGATGAAACCGATACCTCTGCTTCCTGTAATGTTTCTCATTTCAACATGTACAAGTTTGTAACTACCTTTTCTGCCTTCATTATTACAAATGCTCCTTTTATAATCTTTATGATCCTATTCTGAATTTGAATTTTACACCCAATCCCATCCAATTATTCTAAAGACAATAAATTCTTCTTAAGGCCCTTCATATGGCATACCTCTTAAATGATGTGAGTCGTGCTGTCATACATGTTTAATTTGATAGTCTCAATACTAACAATTTCTAAGGCATGATCATCTCCCATGAACACTGATCCTTGTAAGATAGGTTTTTATTGATATAACCATTCTCTCCAAAAGGTTATGTGCCATGTTGCTGCTAAATCCACTAGCCATACATCAATAATTTTGTTTCTACCTTTAATTACTATTGTCTCATCGCTATACAAGATTTCTCTATTTTATGAGGTATTTGCCATATTTCCTTAAATACTTATATCTACATTATTTTTATTTTTTCAACATTCCTTTCAATGTGCCTGACCTTACCACAACTATAGCATTTAAATTTTTTCTTACTTATTGATTTTGATCTAACATGATTTTAACTCCCACTAAAGCCACGTTTCGTTAATCTTCCTCTCATTACCGATAGAGCTTTGTTTTGATGCAAACTTGGCAACATATCTTCCTTATTTTTATGTCTATTTTCTTCTTCCAATACCGCCTCTGTTATATCGTCAAAAACTAGGTTATCGGAGTTGGTGCCTTGAATTATCAAGTTGATAATGAGTTAATCATACGAGTCTAGTTAACTTTAAAGTAGAAGCTCCGCATGTTCATTTTCCTCTATTTTATGACCTAATGATGTGAGTTGTGAAAATAAAGTTTTTAGAGTGTTGATTTACTCTGTCACTGTTGTTGATTATGATGTCCGAAGAGTGTAAAGGCTTCTCTTGAGGAAAATCTTATTGTAAAGTGATTTTGCCTAAAAAAATTTTGTGAAAGCATTCCATATCTCATTTGTTGTCTTTTTCTCTTTAATGCTCGATAATACATTTTCAGCTAATCCTAAGTAGAGATCAGTTATTGCTTCTTCATTTATTTCATTCCACTTATTTTCATCTATGATACTCATCGGTCTATTTTCAATAGTCCCCAAACACTTATCTTTTCTCAAGATTGCCTTCATTTTTATCTTCCACAATGAGAAATTGCTCTAATTGAATTTTTAAACTTCAAACTTTACTAATATAGTCCCAATATTACTCGAATTCACTCATACTATTTCATAATGAGAAATTGCTCTAATTGAATTTTTGAATTTCAAACTTTACTAATATAGTCTTGATCTTACTTGAATTCACTCATACTATTTCACTATAAATAGTATCGAAATCTTTAATAGCAGTAAGTGCACTATATATCCAAAAGTACACCAGAAAATTCCCAAAAAAGACTAGAGGGGTCACAATGGTCCCACTTAAAACCCAAACTCCTTAGGTAATTTAAAGCTCTTTTGACCGAATTTCCTTTGACATGTACGCCACCATACAAATATGTCACTTACACCACTATACTAGGCTCCCATTATTTCCACATATATGAATAGTGACATATCCTTAAATAGTATCTCCGTGAATGAGTTGCAACAACCTGGAGTTCTGATACCACTGTTAGGATGCTTGTGGATTTTTATCTGTAACTTAAAGTGAAATTCACCAATAATTATTATGTAAATAAGAGATTAAACCTTATATATATATATATATATAGGTGGCTTTGCCTACCATATAAGCACAACAATAAATAATGGATATGAAAATAAATAACATATAGATTTACGTAGAAAATTCTAAATTAATTAAGATAAAAAATTACGGGCAAAGTAAAAGAATTTATTATAAAAAGTGAAATTACCATTTCTCTCTAAATATAAGGATTGTACAATTGTAGAACACTCTATCAAGTATTAAGAAAATCACACTCAAATAGAATGCTTTAATATTTCTCTTTGGGAGAAATTGAGAAGGGATAAGCAAACAGAGCAAAAATGCCTTCTATTTGTAGGCAATTCATGGCCAATCAATATTGACCAATGTATATGAAAACTCTTCTAATAATCAAGTCCCTAATTTTAAAGCCATCAACTTTGAAATTCAAATTTTAAAATCAAGTCACCAACTTTGAAAATGTCAACCGATATGCAACAACTTCAAAGTCAAGCCTCAAACACACCTATATGCAATAAATTCTACTAGAAAACACATTTGAGTTTAATAGAGATATATGTAATTGAACAGAAATAAACATATCATTGTTATAGTTAGATAATCACCTAAACTAGTGAGGTCTGCAACACAAAAATCTTGAAGAGGACTAGGCTCAAAAGCAAATACTAGGGCAGAAATGATGGCTAGTAAACTCAATACCAAAATGAGGTAAAGATGCAATTGCATGAGCTAATGTATTTATAGTTAGTACAAGTAGAAGGATTTAATTGCATGATTATTATAATATTAATTAATTATATGGATAGATATTTAAGTTCTTAGTGGAAATTGTTGGAAATATACCTCAGAACCAATCGTGTCATATGGTTTAAGTATATAATTCTTTATATATATATATATATATTTATGTAATTAATTGTACATTTGTTTACGATTAATAAATTGGCTTTTATATCATTTTATATATTCAGTTAT
Organism: Cedrela odorata; assembly: GCA_035584115.1. Lineage (NCBI taxonomy): Eukaryota > Viridiplantae > Streptophyta > Magnoliopsida > Sapindales > Meliaceae > Cedrela > Cedrela odorata. The sequence continues at coordinate 3,508 of JAXCLQ010016179.1, read as the reverse complement.
TGATTTATATTATATATAATGCAGAATGAGATCCTGTAATGTATTATAATGTCAAGATTCTCTCTGCAAAGAGTTGTAAATATGAGTACAGAGTCTTTGATTTAAATACATCTGAATCAGTTTCCGATTGAGGTTATGTCATATGGGACTATTGTATGACTGGTATGTTTGATGCTGCCAAGGATTAGTATTGGATACTAATAGTTGGGTGACGATTTTCATGTCACAAGAGCATAACATGGGTAATACATTAGTGAACGTGTTGCTGAACGTGACGAATCACATGGGTGATTATCCACAGTCAATAATACGTTACACAGCTTGACTAGTGTACCATTAGTCTTTAGACCTATGGTGTCACAGCTGCTCTATGCATTGAGGCACATCGTTCACTTGTGTATATAGCATCGGACTAGCCATACTTAGTGAAAAAAGCTTGCTTGCAATGTATTTTCATATATAAGGATTAGTGATAACCAAAATGGAATCTGCTGGCTCAGATATTAAAGCTTGAGATCCTAGGTAGAACTGTCATATGTGGAAATCAAGTGTTTGGCCAAAGCATATGTGTCCAAAAAAGTGTTTTATGCATATACGAATCATGTATATGATAGAGGTTCTGATCCTATGATTGAGTTAGGGGTTTGATGATAACATGATCTACACTCAGTTGGGAGTCGACAACAGATGAATTTTACTACATATACATACAACTATATGAGTTTATCTTGAATAGTCATTCATTCGTATATAGGGGTCATGACATCTTACTAGAGGTCACTCATTATTATTCGGAACTTCGGCTGCAAAGAGTTGTATCGAAATAATACGAAAGAGGTTCGTATTTGCTCATGTCTAGCTCACGGTGAACTCAAATGGCTACACACATTAACCAATTATTTGATGATGATGGTTATTGTCATTATACAATAATCATTAAGTTAGTTAATAATATTATTCCGATACTTTGATCGAATGACAATTTAATTCTTTATTGTAAAGAATAGATTTTTCGGCTAAGACGCGCTAGTACAAGTATACGTGGAAAATGTTCTGATAATCTTTGAGATATCGTAAATATGATTTACGGATATATAGAGACTTGAAAAATATATTTTGTTATAAAAATATTAATAAATAAATAGTTTATTTATTAATGATTAGATAATTATTATTTGATCAAATAGATCATTAGTTAACAAATGACATTATGTGATGTTGTCAAGTGTCAAGTTCTTCATTAGTTATTGTCTATTCATTTTGAATCAATAGTAAGATTAATTATTTAATTATGATTAAAAAAATTAAAGAAAAAGAAAATATTTTTTCTATGAATGTTTGAAAGTTAAATATGAAGAAAATGATCATTGTATTTTAATTTATATATGCTATAACATGAAGTTATGATCACTACATTTTATATTATATTGTATAATAATAAAATGTATATATCTCTCTCTCACTCTCACATATACATATTAATATGATTATATATGTATACAAATATCTCACCTTAAATATATATATATATGATTAATATTAATATATGTTAAGATATTTTTTTATTAATTGAATTAATGAAAATTGAAATGGATTTTGGAATTTTTGGGTGAATCTTTGACACTTGTATCCATTTATTAATTTGATTAAATTGAAAATGAATGTGAGGAAGTGCACGAGACATTGATTTTCAATTGGGAATTGAATTAAAAGAAAAAATCTTTTTCTCCTTCTTTTTGCTTTGGACGCCATTGATGAATGAGGTAAAATTTTTGTTTTGAATAAAAATCCATAAGAAAGAAAGAAAAGAAAAGAGAGAAAGAGTAAGAAGAAGAAGATGGTTTCATATGTTGGCTTCTCTTCCATATGAACAAGTAAAAGTTTTCTAAGGATAGAAAGTTTTGTATTAACTTAGTGAAGTTGATATACTTATTTAAAGTCTCTTAACACGTAATCAGGTAACTGGGACTAGTCATAATCAACCCGGTGTGTGAATACGCTTGGAAGTTGATCGGAAACAAATCAACTTATTTCAAATATCGACTTTTAAAGTATGTGTACTTTGTTTATATTGATATTATGTTTAAAATGTTTAAAATTTAAAGTTTTGTACATATACCTGTTAATGATTCTTGGAAACTTTTCTGCATGATTCATGTGTCAACTGTAACTTCCTGAATGAAAGTGCGAGAATCATTCCCGAACACGTGCTCTTTCATAAATCTAGTGTCGACCGAAGTTCAAACGTGTTGAAACAGTTTATGCATCTCCTACTTTGAGCTTCAATTGCATGATATTAAGCTTTTGTTTTTAATGAATGTTTATAACTATCAAAATAATACAACAAGTCAATATATTACTTCAGTAATATAATCTGTAGAGTGGTACGAACATATAAAAACAAATTTGGTATTCTAGAATTGTAATTAATACTGGACTAGCGGGGTCTAAGTGCCGATATCTAACATTATTTCCTTTGTTAAGTTTTAGACAGACTTAGCATTTGTTAATTAGTCTGAATTTTTAATAAATTTTGAATTTAAAAAATCTGTTTGTTTTTGTTTCTCTTATTTAAAATTTGAATATAACTATTAATTTATTTTTTTATCAAATAAAAAATATGTAAAAATTAATAATTCTACATTTGTACTCTTCGTTTAAGTAATAGATAAATAATAAAATATCTTAAAAAATATAAATAAAATAATTTTCACTTAAACGTAAATAAAAATTATGTTAACGTAAATTTTGTTATAATTGATATTATATTTATTGAGAATTAAGTATACTATATACAGCAGAAATTTAAAATTACTTTAATTAATCATATTAATTAATGTTCATTAATTCTCATGCCAAGATCATATTATTTAACATACTTTATAATATCAATGAAATATAAAATAAATGATTAAGATCTTACCTTAGATCTTCACCACCAGTGGGGATAAATTAAGACTTTCTCTGATTTTCTACAGATTTGTACTTTTAATTGCCATTTTGACATTCAAAACGTTTGAATATGAATTTCTTCGTGAAATATAAAGTTGTAGATCTTCGAGTCTTCTTTCCAGATCTTCTTGAATCGTATTAATTCGATATTTGAACCAAAAGTTATGGCTTAAATATGAAAACTGAACATACACCATTTTCTAGATTAGCCACTCAAGTGTGTGGCTTCTAATGGTAATCCACATAAGGTAGAGAATTAAGGTTTTAAGATTTTTTTAAATTTTAATTATATAGTGTGTCTTTTCATGAATGCTAGTTTTTAAAAAGAGACAATGTAAAGGGTTTTTGGTTAAAAGAATTTTCTCTCAACTCTTGAAGAAAATTCTCTCTTTGCATTCACGTACTTTTTATGGCCAAAATTAGAATTTATATAGGTTTCATATTTTGACTTTTTAAATCCTAATTCAAAAAGTCATTAGATAGATTCTTAATCTTATTAGTAATCTATTTTAAAATTAAATATTATTTAATTAATCTAATTAATTAAATAATATTA
>JAXCLQ010016168.1:12373-35998 GCA_035584115.1 Cedrela odorata | reverse complement strand
GAAAAATGTTATGTAAATTTGTGATTTGAGATTTTGGTATAAAGTACTCGATAGGAGCACATTTGTACATATGTTCCATCCTTACTAAAGAGAGGCGTAAAGGAGAAGTAACATATTTTTGCCTGTATTTGAGAAATGGGTAATAAAGTTTGTAGAATTGTATATTTCTGCCTTTACTAGATACAGAGGTAAGAGAAAAGTTACTCACTTCTATCTTACCCATTGATATAGGGCAAATGAGAAGTTCCTACTGGATAAGGGGTGTCTTACACCACTTCTCTTGTTTAGGCTAACGCTAACAAGTGGGCTTAACAAATTTATTTTATATACTAATATAAAATAACTCGTTAGCAAGTCTTGAGATGTTAGTCAGATGCACGCCAGGGGATGTCTCGGGGGATAGTTTTCTAGCAAGTCCAGTTTCTTTTATTTGATCATCCAAAGATTTTAAATATGAAATTGTTTTCCATTTCATGTACTGATTATGAGAAAATGAATTCAAAATTTATGTGAAAAATTATACCTATTTGAAACATGATATTTTTACTTGCTTGATTTGAGTAAATAATTTAAATTATTGTTATGACATGTTATATTTTAAACATGATACTCTTACTTGCTTGTGTGTGAAACAAGTTGTTTTACAATTAAAGCGAAATTTAAAATGAAATTGATTTATATGAATTACATGATATTGGGATTATAGAAATGCGTGTGTATATATATATATATATATGTCTGTATTTATTTGCTCACTCAGTATAGCTATATACTCACCTCTCACCCTTACAGCTTTTAGGTTAAGCGCGTTATTACTCGTTGGGCTATTTGTAGTCGTCGAAAGCCTTGAGCACTTTGCATAGGTTTTTTGACTTACAATTGTATTGTCCTACTAGATAAATTTGTTAAATATTTTGTAAAGTATTTGTAAAATAAATATTTATGTAACATTTATTTTTGTTCAACTCGATTGAAACTAAACATTTTATATAATTACTTATTTATTTAATATGTGTTATGGATCAATTGATCATGGATGATTAATTCTTTGATAATAATTCCATGAATGAGAGTATTTAAGTTATAATTGTTTTCTATTTTTAAAATGTATAGGAAAAATAGTTATTGTAATGATTTTCATTTTCACTCATGCATAATGAGACTTATTTGACTTAAGTCAGCTCATGATATGAGTATATTGGGTATTGAGTAATTGAGATTTAACATATGTTGGGTAAACAAAATGGTTCTATGGAATAATAGGTCTCAATATAAAATTTTCGAGTTTTTAGAGTAGATCGACTAAGTGTTGACGGTTTCGAACCCATGAAAATTCGAAATCGATCAACTAATAGCATGAAATTTAGGGATTTACTATTGATATGAGATTTCTGTTGATTTTGCGTAAGGAATGATAAATTTGTTGTTAATTGGTGTTAATTAGAGTATTATGATGAATATATATATACATATATGTAATTATTTGAGTTTATTGAGTTGATATAGTGGTTAGATATGTGATTAGCTATAAACTTGAGTGAGGAATGTAGTATGTGATACCATATGTGAAATTTTGATGTGAAAATGTGAATTTGAAATAAGTTGGCCATGGAATTTCATTTTTTGAAATAAGAGAAATGACTTCTATTAGTTAAACCTCGATAAATGTGTTATGTGTCAATTAGGAGATTTTAGTTATATTATCTACAAGCATTGCATTTAATGCATATATGTAATTATTGGAATTATGAAAGTCATAATTTTATGCATGTGTGGTATTAGGTTTTGAGAACTCAGGATAAGGACCAAGTGGGTGCAAAGAACCTTAGTGGTAGTGGTTACCTTCCCCTTGTTGTGAGTAAATTTATACATACATAAATATGTGAATATATATGTGTTATGTTGGCCCAGTTGGCAACACCCAAGAGGTGGGTGAATTGGCTTTTTAGAAAATTAAAATCTTAAAATAAATGCAATGCTGTACAATAAATAAAACAGTAGAGAGAGAAAACAAACACAGAGTTTATAATGGTTTAACAATGCTTGTTCTATGTCCACTCTCTCAGTTATGGATCACTGTCGAGATTTAACTGTCTTTTTATTTTTTCGGGTTAAGTGAAACCCACTACAACTTCTTCTAAGGTGAAGAACAAACGTATACTTACTTTTTTTCCAAGTGAAAAGTAACCCAATATAATCTTCTTTAATTTCGAGTAAAAATGAACCCAATACAGTTTCAAAATGATAATACTGTTTTTAAACCCTCACAATAGAGCAAATGTATCGATATGCTCGTAGAAAAAAATTTTCCCTCACAAGAAGAAATGAAAATTTTACAGTAGAGAAAGAAAATATACTATTTACATTGAAAAAGTTCTTGAGAATGTTTTGCAATTGTTCACAATAAGCTCTGTATATTCCCTTTGTCTTTTTGTCTTCTATTTATGTTTATTCTCTTTATAAAGTCCTTGTGTCTAACTGTTTGAATTAGTGCATTTAATGTCCGCTATAAATGTTGTAGAAGTTACCGTTAAGCTTTAAATTAGTAATAAGTATCGATTCTTTTTGAAGGTGTATCGATCTGTTTTAGCTACAGCTTGAATCTGAGTTGGATTTCATCTCGAGTATTGGTTCATCTTTTTTAATGTATCGATCTAGTTCACTTCGTAAATAATTTTCAACTCTTTGGAATTGACAAGTATCGATATCTTTCCTTCTGCCTTAGCATATGTTGATCTCTTTACTTTTTTGTATCGACCTGCTTCAAATGTGTCGATTTGTTCTTTTGATATATCGATCTCTTGCTTCAACGTATCGATCTTGTTAAACTTTAAATGCATTATTCACATAAATTTGTTAAGATTGATTACAAGCATATTCATATACACTTGATTCTTAACAAGTTTAAATCCATTTTATCTTCACTTATTAACTTAACATTACAATGAACTTAGTCATCATCCAAAACATATAAATACATATTATGATGTCATCAATTTCGTATTTAAATTATCAACATGATATCATCAATCTCCCCCTTTTTTAATAATAATAAAAACTAAATATGTCTTAAGGTTTTTTAATCAATTAAAGTGTTTAACTCCCTTTTAAGATTAACTAAGTCATTTTAAACTTTATCTTTTCTTTAAATGTCAACTTTTGTTATTTCTCCCCTTTAATGTGATGCTCAAGTTAGAATTCAATTATTGTTCAATTATTAAGTTCCTCTCCCTTAAGCGTATGTTTCAAATTGAATCAAGTAGTTTGCAAATTTCATGTTCTGTTATCAAGTTTCTCCATTTTTTTGTCAGCAATCAAAGAAGGAAAAATTGCACACATGCACAGATAGATAAGAAAACATAGCAATACACGGCATGTGAATAAAGCAACCGAATTACTTGGAAAAGAAAAACAGTCATCTTTATTAAACATTAAGTCAATAACATTACAAACAATTCAAAAACAAAAATTGTATAGTGAGAAACATTAGAGGAACACACACAAGCAGTTTCACAAGGTTCCATAGATGTGGTCATCTGGGATATCGCTATCGATATCTAAGTCGACAAGATGTGATATGCTAGGCTATGGGGCTTGTGGAGAAGGTCTTGGTCTGGCAGAAGAGGTCGTGTGTCCATGATATGCTATTAGAGGTGCTGAGTTTGCTACTCTCGCTAAACTCTGTATGAAATTGCGAGTTTCACTACGGAACTCGAGTCCGAGTCATCTCAGTTGTGTGATGCCTTGGTTACCGTAAACAAGATGCTCCTTAATCTTATGCATTTGCATTGTGACCATGCTCTCGAGGCCGGCGAGCCACTTATTAAAGCTAGTCATAGCTTTTTCTACTCGCTCTTCGAAGTAGGTCATCTTGGCTTGAATGTCAACTAGGATGGTCATAAGTGCTGAGAAAAGAGAAGGTGACTGGGATGGTGGTTCTATCTGAGCTGAGGGACCTAGTGAGAGAGGTCTTGTTGTGTCTACTACTTCATGCACATCAGCAGGAGCCTCAAGGTCATTCTCTGGTCTAACATCTTCATCTTGTTGAACCAAATCCTCTAATTGGTTCCTACCCTACAAATGCCTATAATGCACCTGAACTGTCAATTTCCCATATGTTGTACGCTTATAGTGCATGTGTTAGAGTGTGGTGGTCTTCGATAGCATTGCAGTAGTTGAAGGTTCAATTGTGTCGGCATCTAGGTAGACACGTGTGGGTCCATTAGTGATTATACTAGAGATAACATACCCATAATGGAGATGAGTGGCCTTGGTGGTAGTCATGCCAATGATGGCCAAGAGCATCCATCCAAGCAAATTTGGCCTCATTCTTTCCATGATGGACTTTATCTACCTCATGTCCTCTAGTGTCATTTTGGAGAATCTACTGGACCTTGTGTTCAAGTAGTGAGACATGATCAAGTGCAAAATTCTGTTGTGGAGCACCAGGTGCATAGGTTTTTAGTCAACTTTAGTCAAATCTGGGTTCTTGAAAATGACTTTGCAAGCTTCAACAACTTGAAAGTGACTAGTGGGATAGAAGTAGCCTTCCACTGGTATTCTAGTAACTCTTAATAGTGTTTCAATGCTTACCTCAAAGGTATGTCCTTGGACGAGGGTGATGAATTCGATTGGTTTCATCCTTCCAGTATAGGGATCCTTTGCGTCCAAATTTGAGTAGAATACATTGATAAGAGTGTCAAAGCACTTGCCCTTCTGTTAAAGAAAATGCATCCATCCAAATTGTTCGAACTAGCGAAGATAGGGAAAGTTAATGGACTCTAATAATAAAAAATCTATTATCTTACCAGGAGATACTTTTCTGTTTAGGTAAAGTGAAAAGTATCGATCCTCTACTTCTCAGATTGGGAAGTCAGGATTAGAGGTCAAAGCCTTATTAATTTTTTGTCTCTTGCGTTGTCTTACCTCTGATTCTTAGTTTTAGGCATTGTGAAACAGATTGAGTGATTTAAAAGTTAGAGGATTGGCTAGGAATTTTAGAGAGAGAAAGTTTGGAGTTTGTGAGTGAAAATGAAATATTGATACTTTTAGATTTGAACACCTTTTAGACGTGAATTCACGTAAGAGTATTGATACACTTAAAGAATGTATCGATTCGTTATTAGATATGAGAAGAATCGATCTTTCTTGAAGAGGTATTGATACTTTTGATTTCACAGGTACGAGTATTGATACTTTGTAATGAATGTATCGATACATGCTGGTTGAAAGATGAAAATATATCAATATTTGAGCATGTTCTTTAATAGGCATTTAATTTTGGTAGCTAATCATGAGTCCTTTGAATTTCTCTAGGTACATGCAGCCATCTCATTGATTAGAGCCAAAGTATCGATACAAACTGGGAATGAATTTCAGTATCGATACATTTATAGATTGTGTCAATTTAAAGTAAAAAATACATACAAGTATCGATACAATTTCAGTGGCATATCGATTCATTATAAAGGTATTGATACTCAAGCCCACTGTGTGCCATGTATATATGTACTGTTATAGAGACTCTATAGGACATCCAGACAGCTTGATAGGGATCTCATGGATTTGATGGATTACGAGAACAGTCACTCGTATCATCAAGTGACTACTTGAGGCCAACATCAGTGAAACGAGCAATTAATTTTCTAAAGGCATATTTATATAAAATAAATGATTTTACAATGCATAAGAAATAATTTTCTGCTTTATAAGAATTTATTGTATATAATTTTATATATAAAAAGACTCACAGATGGTTTTAATGTTACCTCGGCCAAGGTAATAGTTGAGAAATTATGGCCAATTCAGTTTATTTGTGTTAAACAATATACAAACTATCTTTAAAATTGTTTTATGATCATTTGATTTAAGGAACATGTAAATTTATATATATATATATATTGAGTATAATTTGGAAAAAAATCTCTATATTATTAATTTAGAATTGAGTGTGCATGTATGTATATATGTATGTACTTTATTTACTTACTGAGTATATTCGTATACTCACCTTTCATAATTACATCTTTCAAGTTAGACGCGTTAATCCTCGCTGGACTTGTGGTATAGGTAGAGAGCCTTCAACGCACTGGGTAGGTTTTCTTTATTGACTCACACATATAATTTAAGTCCACTGGATATAGGTATTTTCTTGGACATATATATTTATTCAGATTATTTTATTTGAAAATTGAAAAGGGTTTGTAACATAAATGGTTATGTAAATATTTATTGTTTTGTTCAACCCGACTGAAAAATATTTTTTATAGTATTATTTTATTATTTGATACTTATTGTAGCTGAATTGATCATAGAGATAAATTTTTTGACAATGCACCTATGGATGAGAATTTCTTGTAATAAAAGTAAAGATTTGAATTCTTCCAAAAACGATTTTCAACCAATTTCACACACAAACAAGTTCAAACATGATTCCATCAATTTCCATAATTTATAGTTCATTTCTAATTGCACAAAAACTATCCTTATCATGTGGTTTAGTAAAGATGTCAGCTAATTAAAAACTTGTGATGACATACTCTATGCAAACATCTTCTTTACTAACATAATCTCTAATGAAATGGTAACAGATTTCTATGTTCATAGTCCTAGAATGATGAACATGATTCTTAGTCAAGTTTATGGCACTTGTGTTATCACATAGAATCAGAATTTGATTAAGATCTAATCCATAATCTTGCAATTGATGTTTAATCTATAAAAGTTGTGCACAACAACTACCCATGGATATATATTCGGCTTCGGTAGTGGAAAGTGTAATTGTGTTTTATTTCTTACTAAATCAAGATACTAATGCATTTATAAAAAAGTAACAAGTACCACTTGTACTTTTTCTCTCCACTTTGCATCTTTTATAAACGACATCTAAATAGCCTTTCAAGCTAAACTTACAATCCTTCGGATAAAATAATTTTAAATTAGGTATGGCTCTTAAGTACCTAAAAATTTGTTTTACCATTACAAGGTGTGATTATTTTAGATTGGATTAAAACATAACACATACACATACTCCATAGAGAATGTCGGGTCTAGAGGTGATCAAATAAAGTAGTGATCCTATCATGCCTCTATATAGCTTTTAATCTACATTCTTTTATATTTCATCCTTATCTAATGAAGTAAAAATGTTCATAGGAGTTTGAATAGATTTACCCTCTATCATGTCAAATTTTTTTAATAATTCTTTGATGTATTTTGATTGAGAGATATAAATACCATCATTCGTTTGTTTAATTTAAAATCCTAAAAAGAAATTTAGTTATCTCATCATGCTCATTTCAAATTCACTTTTCATAAGATTTGAAAATTCAATACATAATGACTAATTTGTGCTTCCAAAGATGATATCATTAACATAAATTTGAACTAATAAAATATCATTATCTTTAGTTTTAATAAAAAACTTAGTATCAACACTCCCTATCACAAAGTTATGTTTTAACAAAAACTCACTAAGTTTTTCGTAACAACTCTATATTTTTGTTTTAAATCATAGAGTACTTTAGTGAGTTTATAGACATGATTTAAAAATTTATAGTTGTCAAAACTAGAAGATTGTTTTACATAAACTTCTTTATTTATAAAACCATTTAAAAATGTACTTTTGACATTCATTTGATAAAGTTTAAAGTTTTTATAATATGTAAAGACTAAGAGTACTCTAATGGCTTCTAATCTAGCTACGGGAGCATATATTTCATTATAGTCTATTCATTCTTCTTACTATATTATTGTGCCACTAGCCTAGCCTTATTTCTAGAGATATTCCCATTCTCATCGAGTTTGTTTCTAAACACATATTTGGTACCTATAGTTAGAAGATCATTAAGTCTAGGTACTAATATACTAACTTCATTTCTTTAGAATTGATTTAATTCTTCTTGCATGGCAAATAACGAATTTTTATCCTCTAGGGTTTCTTCAACTTGTTTTGGCTTGATTTGAGAAACAAATTATAAGTTTTGAACTTCATCTAGATTTTCATCTATCTCTTTTGCCATTTTTCTAATTTTGACCCCTCGTGGGGGATCTCCTATTATTAATTTTTTTGGATGATTAAATGTATGTTTCCATGCTTTGAGAAGTTTTTTAGTGGTTTCCTCTTCTTCTATAATTTCATTATCTTTTTATAATGATGTATCTTTTAAATTCAAATTTTTTTAAGTTTTCAATGACTTCCAATTCATTTTTCTTTCTTTAGCAATTAATTTAGCTAAGTCGGGATCAAATTCATCAAATGTTATATGCACACTTTTTTCCACGACTTGAATTCTTCTATTGAAAGCTATATAGGCTTTGCTTTTGGAGGAGTATTCGATAAATATTCCTAGATTGAATTTGGGCTCAAATTTTTCAAGATTATTTTTAGTATTAAGAATATAACAATTGTATCTAAATACTCTGAAGTATTTAATCTTGGCTTTTCTTTGAAAGATTAGCTCATATAGAGTTTTGTTCAATATTTTTCTAATTAGAACCCTATTTGTTATATGGCATGCGGTATTGATAGCCTCAGCCTAAAAGTATTCGGATAGGTTATATTCACTTAACATTGTTCTACCCATTTTTTGTATGGTTCTATTTTTTCTTTTGACAACTCTATTTTGTTATGGGGTTCTAAGTGCAAAAAAGATGTGAGAATATCCATTCTCATTACATAGATTTTCAAAGTCTTTGTTTACGAATTCTTTACCTTGATCACTTCTAATATTTACGATTTTATAACTTATTTCGTTTTGAATCTTCTTTGAAAATTTCTCAAATGTTTCAAATGTATTGCTCTTACCATTTAAGAAAAATACCCGAGTAAATCTAAAGTAATTATCAACTATTATATATGCATAAATTTTCCTCGTAAGGGTGTAATTCTATTTAGTCCAAAAAGATCCATATGTAAGAGTTCTTAAGGTCTTGTTGTGGAAACTAAGTTTTTAGGTTTGAAGGATGTCTTAACTTGTTTTCCTAGTTGGCAAGGACCACATATTTTGTCTTTTGTGAATTTTAGATTGGAGAGATCTCCTAACAAGCCCTGTCTAGCTAGTTTTCGCAAAAGACTTATACTGCAATGTCCTAATCTTCTATGCTACACCCAAGAGTCATCTTAAAGAACTTGCAAGCAAATGTGATTTATTTCATCCAAGTTTTCTAATTCTATGATATACACATCATTGTTCCTAAACACCATTTTTAAGAAACACGACTTTATATCCATATTCACATAATTGACTAATACTAAGCAAGTTATACTTTAGACCTTCAATAAACAAAATATCTTTAATTGAAATTGAATTAATACCAATGGTACCAATACTTTTCACCTTGCCTTAGCTATTGTTTCGAAAAATTACATCTTTCCGTTCTTCTTTCTTTAGATAGAGAAATAGCCTCTTGTTTTCCATCATGTGTCTTGAGCAACTACTATCGAGGAACCACTTCTTTTTGTACTTGTTGCTCTTCACATGCAGTATCTACAAAATGAACAAGTTTATTTTGGTACCCAAGTGACTTTGGGTCTATAAGCATTAGTTCTACCTTTGAAAGTCTTGGCCATCTTAGCATGTATGATTTCCTTTAGTTTTGTTCCCTTAGGTACCCACATCATCTTAGGTCTATAATACTCATTTTTCTTATATAGACATGTGTTGCTATAATGACCTTTCTTATTGCAATAATGACAAGTAATAGATGATGTTACTTGTTGTGTGGATTTTACAAAATAGTTTATATAAGTTTTTTATTTCGTTCCTTGTTTGTAACCAAGTCCGGTTTTATCAAACACTAATCTTTGATTACCTAAGAGTTCATCTAAGGTTTCTTTTCCTTGTGTTAATTTTGTTAACATTGCTTTAAGAGAAGTTATTTCATCTTTTATGATCTTATTTTCACTTTTTAATGCATTATATTTCTTAGACATGCTAGATTCATTTTCAAGTTTAAGTTCACTAACTTTTAATTTTAATGACTCATTTTCGTTTTGCATTAAGGAATTCATTTTCTTTACTTCTTTTTGCTTAACATATAATTTTTGAAAATCATCTCCAAGTTCTTCATACAATGCACACAAATCATCTTCTAATAAGTCATTATTATCACTACTTGTGCATATGTCATAGTATGAAGAATTATGATCAAGGGAAGTTACCTCATTCTACTGTTTTACCATTAGGCAGAAGTTGGCTAACTCATTTTTCGATGATAAGGTGCTTTCTTCACTTGATTAGTCAAAAATTACCTTGTCATCTTGTATGCCCCAGTTTTTTGAACTCATAGCAAATAATTTCTCATTTCTTTTCCTTTTCCTTCTTCTTTTCATTATTCCTCTTGAATTTTTCATTTCTTGCGAAGTCTCTTCTTCTTTAATTTCTTCCTTTAGGCCTATCTTTGTTGAATTACTTTTTTAGTTTCTTGGCCATAAAAAGCAATTCATCCTCCTCGGATTCTTCTTTGCTTTCATTTTCTTCTTCTTCCATTTTAGTAATCTTTAAGGCAACATTTTTCTTTCCCTTTTCTCTATTTTTATCATCATTTCGTCTGCCTTCTAACTCATAAGTGATCCGAGAAGCTCCTAAAGGAGCAATGTTCTTAAGTCTTTTGCTTCTCTAATCACTATCACCTTAACTTCCCAACTTCTAGATAGACTCTTTAAGATTTTAGTGACAATATCTACATTACAATAAGATCTACCAAGAGCTTTAAGCTCATTAGTAATGTCAGTAAACTGAGTAAACATATCCTTAATGCTTTCATACGATTTCATTGTAAACAATTCATAGTCATAAACTAATATGCTAATTTTTAAATCTTTAATTCTACTAGTACCCTCATGTGTGACTTCAGGCATGCCCCAAATGGACTTAGCGGTTTCACATCCTGAAATTCTATTAAATTCAATTTTATCTAAGGCACAATAAAGTATGTTCTTGGCTTTACCATTTAAAGTAAATCTATTTCTTTCTTTAGGTGTCCATTCTCTCTCTGACTTTAATTTTCTTTCTCTAGTTAATACATCTTCTATTATGGGTGGAAAGTACCCATCTTCTATAATTTTTAAAATTTCAAAATCTAAAGTTGTAAAGAAGATTTGCATTCTCTTTTTCCAATAGGTATAATCGGTTCTATTGAAAAATGATGGCCTATTTATGGATTGTCCCTCAACTACTTGTATGGAGTTGCTGTTAGATGTTATTTTTGATCTATTTCTTAAGGTTATTAATCCTATATTACTAAGTTGGCTCTAATATTACTTGTTGGCCTAGTTGGCAACACTTAAGAGGGGTGAATTGAGTTTTTAGAAAATTAAAATCTTAAAATGAATGAAATGCAGTACAACAAATAAAACAGTAAAGAGAGAAAACAAACATAAAGTTTATAGTAGTCTGGTAATTTTTGGCCTACGTCTACTCTCTCAGTTATAGATCACCGCCGAGATTTAACTGTCTCTTTATTTTTTCGAGTCAAGTAAAACCCACTACAACTCCTTCTAAGGTGAAGGATATCCGTATACTTACTTTTTTTCCAAGTGAAAAGCAACCCAGTATAATCTTCTTTAACTTCTAGTAAATATGAACCCAATACAGTTTTAAAATGATAATACTATTTTTAAACTCTCACAATAGAGCAAATGTATCAATATGCTCGTAACAGGAAAATTTCTCTCACAAGAAGAAATGAAAATTTTATAGTAAAGAAATAAAACACACTATTTACATTGAGAATGTTCTTAAGAATGTTTTGCAATTGTTCACAATGAGCTCTGTATATTTCCTTTATTTTTTTATCTTCTATTTATATTAATTCTCTTTATGAAGACCTTTGTATCCAACTGTTTGATTTGGTGCATTTAATGTCTGTCATAAATACTACAAATGCTACTGTTGAGCTTTAAATTAACTGTAAGTATCAATCCTTTTTGAAGGTGTATCGATCCTTTTTAGTTGCAGTTTAAATCTGAGTTAAGATTTCATCTTGAGTATCGATCTATTCTTCTTAATGTTTCGAACTGGCTCACTTAGTAAATAATTTTCAACTCTTTGGAATTGACGAGTATCGATCTCCTTCCTCCAGGTATCGATCTAGTCTGCTTCGTAATTGTTTTACAACACTCTAGAATTAATGAGTATTGATCATCTTCCTTCAAGTATCAATTTAGTCTGCCTTGTAATTATTTTGCAACTCTCTAGAATTGACGAGTATCTATCTTCTTCTTTCAGGTATCAATCTGTTTGGCTTAAGGATTTATCTAAGGCTTGTGCATTAGCATATATCTATCTCTTTGCTTCCTTATATTGACCTACTTCAAATGTGTCAATCTGTTCTCCAATGGTATTGATCCATTTGGCTTAAAGATTTCATCTAAAGCTTCTGTCTTAGCATATATCAATCTCTTTTCTTCCTTGTATCAATTGCTTCAAATGTGTCTATCTGTTCTCTCGATATATCGATCTCTTGCTTCGACGTATCAATCTTGTTAAACTTTAAAAGTATTATTCACATAGATTTTTAAGATTTATTACAAGCATATTCATACACACTTTACTTGATTATTAACAAGTTTAAATCCATTTTATAATCACATATTAACTTGACATTACAATAAACTTCGTCATCATCGAAAACATACAAATACATATTATAATGTCATCAATTTCATATTTAAATCATCAACATGATATCATCATGTTATACAGATATGTATGCTTGTGTGTGAAACAAGCTGTTTTGCGATTCAAGGGAAATTTGAAATGAAATTGATTTATATGAATTGCATGTTATTGGGATGGTTTACAAAATTGGTTTGTTGTTAAAACTTATTTAATATACATGTTGAAATGGCCAGAAAGGCCGAATTAATTTATACAATTGATAATCATTGTTTGAAAATGATATGGCCCTAATTTATTTATATGTTTTGTAATCATTGCTTTGAAAATGATTTTGTTATACATGTATATTGGTGATAAGGTTAGTGAGCTTAATATTGTTATATGGCTAGTAGGCCTGTTTATTTACTATATATATATAGGGAGGTAGCCTATGAGAGGCTGTATAGGTGAGTAGAGCCACAGTAAAGCTGGTATAAAAAGGAAAGGTCATGGCAAGCCCATTGTGTGTCGTTGCAGCTTGATAGGGCTACTTGAATTTGACGAATTATGAGGATAGTCACTCATGTCAACAAGCGACTACTCGGGGCTAACATCAGTGAAGTAGGCTTGTTTTAAAAATGCATGTTTTAAAAGAAAATGAATGATTTTAAAAAACATGAGGAAATCATTTTATATTTGATAAAACTTTATTACATATAGTTTATGCATGAAATGGTCACTAATGGTTACGGTTTTATTCTTGACCAAGATAGCATGTCGAGAATAGATGGCCAACTCTGATTGATTATTTAAAAACTGTTTGCAGACTAAACGAAATATTTTATGATGATGTGATTTAAATGAACATGTATATATACTTTTGAGTATATTGTTTAAGTAAATCCCAATATTTGGATTATGAAAATACGTGTGCATGTATGTATATATATGTTTGTATTTATTTACTCACTGAGTATAGCTATATATACATCCCTTACTTTTACAACTTTCAAGTTAAGCACGTTATTACTCACCAAGCTAATTGTAGCTGTCGAGAGCCTTGGACGCTCTGAGTAGGTTTTTTGATTCACAATTGTATTGTCCCACTAGATTAATTTGTTAAATATTTTGTAAAATATTTGTAAATTAACTATTTATGTAACATTTATATTTGTTCAACCCGATCAAAACTAAACATTTTATATAATTATTTATCTATGTTCAAGCCCTACTGGAAATGATTCCCATGATAACGATATATATTATTTATTTAATATGTGTTGTGGATGAATTAATCATAGATGATTAATTCTTTGATAATAATCTCATAAATGAGAGTATTTAAGTTATAACTGTTTTCGGGTTTTAATGATGTACAGAAAAAAATGATAGCCTCACAAGCTCTCTTGATACACTCAGGGTGAAAATGTTATATCATAAGAGTTTGTGGTGATTGTTACAGGTGGATCTCGAGTTAGGAGCGTGACATAAACATATATGAAGTTAAATTTGCTCTTGATGAGGATCAAGTAATCAAAAAATGACAATAAACTATAGTTTTGATTATAATAATAAAAGGCAATGATACAAACTTAAATTGTTCGAAGGAATTTTAGTTTTAGCTTGTTTTAAACTTAATAAAATATTATGAATGAAAGAATGCACTAGTTAGTTTCCCAGGAGAGTGGGAGGATGACAGAGCTCCCACTTAAAAACCAAAAGCTTTGTAAACAAAACCAGTCTAGATATTCATCAATCAAAGAAACAGCTAAATTCTAAATTCATCAAGTCTTTCAATACATCTTATGTATTTTGAATTCATCACATTAAAATATTCATGATATATATCTTATCCAATCTTATTGGATATATTTATTTTATTTTTCACAGTGCTTTATCATGATTATATATTTAATAGACATGACTTCTATTTATGGATAATTTAATTGCAAATCGTGTAATCCTAATCTCATTATAATTATAATTTTAATCTAATTTAAGTTTAGTAATTAAAATTAGAAATGATTTCCTTGAATTTTTTAGATTAAGTTGTATCATAGTCTTATTAAAATTATAAAATTTTAATCTTATGAAAAATTTTATATTTTAATCTCATTAGGATACTTCTATCATAATCTTTTTAAAGTTTTATTTATTTAATTAATTATGAGATATATTTCTAATCTCGTTAGAGAAATGTTTCGTAATTAAAATTAGTATTATTAGATCTAAAATACTTTGGGGTGTTCCAATTTATTTAAAAATCTAATTTCAAGATAATAGATTATAGTATGATGAAATTAAAACATGTGGGTAACATAAATAATTAATCTATCTAACTATTTATTTTCTAATAATAAACAATTTATTATTATTATTAATATAATATTAATAAATAATTATTTCATGCATCAATTATTCATGCCAATTACACTCAATTATTCTCTAATTTTATGCTTTCAACTTTATAATTAGTGAATTTTATACTTAAAAATAAAAACAAAAGAAAAATAATAAAGAAATTAGTTTAATATTTTTAACAAAAAAAATAATATAAGGGTAATTTTGTAATTTTTTATTGAAAAATAATTTTTTAATTTTATATAGGGGAGATATCTATGATTTTTACATATAATTTTATTTACTTGTTATTTTGGCAAACTTCAAAGAGGGTATTCGTTAACTACATTTAAATTAAAGTACAATGATAATATATATAAATATATATATATATATATAACAAATAAATATTAGAAAATAGAAAGATATGATTGATAGTTTACATCTATGAAAAAGTAAAGAACAAAATAAGTAACATACATTCTTCAATCATATTTTAGAATTTCAAATTCTATGGTTAATTTTTAGAACTTCAAATTCTAATCACGCTAGTTCTTTCGCAAACTTCAGGTTGTAACAATAATATTAATAAAATGTATGCAATATATTTATTCTTATTTTTTGATGTAGAAGATCTTATTTAATGACAACCACAAAGTATACTTATAAGAATAATTGTATAAAATAAACAATATATTAGTACAATAATAATATAATACAAAAGTATTTAGTTAGAAATATAAATATTTTCATACCTGAATTGTGCTAATAACGTGTTGTATATAGATTATTAGCTCAAATATAAATACAAAAGAGAAATGAAGATGAGACAGAATTCTCTCAAAGAGAAATTCAGTAAACTTAAATTTTTCTTATTTTTCTTTCAAATGAATATACAACCATATTTATAAGGAATAATAAGAAGTGTAATAGATATTTATAACGGGATATGATAAATATTTTACAATGTATTTAATTGATATTTTACGAAAATATTGGCAACTTGCTTTTATTTGTTTTTATAAAACTCCCCTATTTTATCGTATCTAAATTAAAAAAATATTGTTAGAAGTAAAACAAAAATACTTATCCCTAAGTGAAAGACAGAGAAGGAAATCTTATAATTGAGATAGCAAATGGACCAGTTTAGCCCAAGATATAAACTTGAAATTTTTATTTTTTTATTTTTTCTTTTAATTTCTATTTTTAAAATTTTTATTTAAAATTTTATGTAAATTTTCTTGTGCATAAATTTTAATTTCATCACTAGTTGTATGTTATATATATTTAAAAAAGTAAGTAATAAATAATATATTAATATTTTATATTTAAAATAAATAAATAAATAATAGAGTTGCTAGAAATTGAATTTGTTTGTAAGGGTAATATGATTGAGCTACAGTAGCTTTTTTGATATAAAATAATATTTTTTAATATTATCCATTATTTTAATGTTGTTTTAAATGTAAATGATCATGTTTGGTAAATTTATCTAAAAATGGTGAAATTGGTCAACTTGATAAAATTGGATTGAAAGTGATCATTTATATAAATAAGATCCAAAATAAGGTCATTTTGAAAATTTTTCCTTATTGGAATCCATGAATTTATTATTTTATTAATTATTAATTTTTATTTGTAATAAACTTTTTTTCTTAAGTAAAATAAGTAAAATCATATTTTTTTATAATAAATTTAACACAATTTTACTAATTTTTAACTTATACTTAAAATATATTTTTTTATTTTTTAAATTGCATAGATAAATTTTGCAAAATTCTCACTATTTTCCTATTATTTTCTTTTCTTAATTTGTCAAAAGATTATTATAATTCACAACATGTAATTAGCATGACCTCTAGTGTAGAAACTATTCCGTTCTATTATGCTATTATTTTATTGTGCTATTTAGTACAATTATCCTTATAAGTTATGTAATTGTTGTTATCCCAATTGGCAATATCCAATAGGGGGTGAATTGGGTTATTAAAAAATTTAATGCCTAATAAAATGCAAATTTGAATACACTGTAATAAATAAAGAGAGTAGAGAGAGAATGATTGCAAACAGTGATTTTATAGTAGTTCGGTAAACATGACCTATATCCACATTCTCGATTTTGGCTTTACACCGATGTTTGATTATCTCCTTGTTTATATGATTAAAGTGGAACCCAATACAACTTCTTCTTGTATGGTGAATGGTAGTTTTATACTTCCTTTCAACGGGTGAAGAGAAACCCAATACAATCTTTCTTTTTACCAGGTGAAGATAAACCCAACAAGAATCAAAATAAAAATTTTGTTTAACTCTTTTACAAGAGCTGATAACATAGTAAGTTCACACAATTGATTTTCTCTCACAAAGTAATTACAAAATAAAATTAGTAGAGAGAGACATTTTTCACGTTGAAGATGAAGAATGTTTGCTTGATGATATGCTAATATTCTCTTATTTTTCTTGTCTAAAAATCTTCTGTTTAAACTAACTAACTTGTGGAGACTCTTATGTATAAAGGCTTTTTTTTTTTTTGCACAATTAATGTTCCCATTCAATACGTGCAGAAGTTACCGTTACATTTCAAATTGACAACATGTATCGATCTCTTTGAACTAAGTATTGATCTGTTCATTTAAATTTTGAATCAGAATTTTTCTTCAACCTAGAGTATTGATTCCTTTTTTCATGTATTAATCTGGGTAAGTTCGTAAATAATTCTGAAGTCTTAAACTTGACTTGTATCAATCTGTTATGGTAAAAGTATCAATTTGGGCCAAGGTGTAAATATTTTCAAAGTCTTTGACCTTAAACATATCGATCCGTTCTTCATATGTATTGATCTGGACAACTTGGTTATTTCTTTTGAAGTCTCGAACTTGACATGTATCGATCTTGACCTTATATGTATCAATATGGACAACTTGGTAATTTTGTTTAAAGTCTCGAACTTGACATGTATCGATCATGTCCTCATATATATCGATATGGTTGACTTGGTAATTTTGTTCGAAGTCTCAGACTTGCTATATATCAATTCTTTGAACTCTAAATATCAATCTTTGTGAAGGTATCAATCTGCATCCTCAGGGTATCGATTTCTTTTTTACTTGTATCGATCTTTATAGCTCCATATATCGATACTGTATGCTTAGACATAGATTTCTCAAAGAAAATTGTTTAGTTTTGTTAACACAAATAATCATATACAATTTTCTTAACACTTAACATATTCAAACATATATCAATCAATTCAATATACACTTGACAAGTAAAATTGACATCATTACAAATTTGTTTATCATCGAAAACATAAAGGCATTCAATATCAAGTTTTCCATATATCTTTAATTGCTATTAAATTGATCATCCATATCAAAATATAAGAGTAGTGTTTATAGTTGTTGTTAGGTTTACTTTTGTTTGCGAGCTTATTATATTTAATGATTTTATCACTATGATTCGAAGTTTTATTTGATATGTCTAATCTCGCAAAACTAATTTTAATTAGCCTTGAAATTATTGACAAAAACTATTTTTCTTGAATCTTTGATGTTAAAATCCACCTTGATGGCAAGAGCTTAACAAATAGGGCTGAAAATAATGCATTCTTATAAGATTGTGCTCAAGCAATAAAAGGAGAATATCATATCAGCTTTGTTAGATTTAATTGAAGACTAATGGAACTAGATTAAATATTCATTTTTTTGTCATAGAAGTAGTATATGTTGTTGGCATGAAGTTGATTGGGACTTCTCAAGAGATTCTAAAGATTGCTTATTATTTTTAAAAAGGGCATGAACTAAAAAAATTTAGGAAAATAAAATATTAACTCGGGTTGCAGGTCGAGTATCAGAACCAATGGAATCTTTATCCACCAACCAAATTATGTTGAGAAGATTTTAAAAATAACTTTCATTGAGTACCTCCATGGTAGTCCAATCTCTTAATCCTAAAAGGAACTCATTTTGTATAAATGATGAGAATGAATAGATATTTGGTGTTAAAGTACTATATCTGAATGTAATTAATGCCTTATTATATTTAGCATAGTGCATTAGATCAAATATAATTTTCTCTATAAATATTTTGGCATTATTCAATTATTAACCTACTAAAGCCATTGAAACAATATTGAACATATTTTTTCAATATTTTCATGGGAATATTGATTTGAGATTATTTTATTCTACAGAATTAAAATAGCATCTAGATGTCATTGATTATATTGATGTAAGATATTATTCAATTCTCATACAGCCCTCTTATGGAAAGAGATATGCTTTTTTTACTGATAATCTTGTAGATATGTTCACCAACATCAATTTTGAGAAATTAATATACGTCATTGGGATATGTCAACTCAACAGATTATAAGTTGATACATCTTATTTTGAGGGAAAGCATTTCTTTAGAGAGAGTATAATCTCTACATGGAGAATTTCTACAATTATACTGGACAATCTTTTTCCCTATGACTAGGTTTTATTGTATTGGATTCGTATTGGTTAAAGTTTTAATAAAGTAGTTTTATAAAGTAAGTCCAACACCATTTTTTTCCCTTTGAATAAGTTTTATCCTATCGGATTTTTACCTATTAAGGTTTTTAACGAGGTAGTTTCCTATAGTCCAACATCACTTTTTGATTCTCTTAAGAATTGTATTTCTTTTACTAAATTTTTTTATCCTATTATATTTTTCCTAAGCAAAAGTCAATTGCAAAAGTGATGGATATTAAAGAAGAGTTTTATGAGTGGCGTGGATTTCTGTCATTACTTTTTTTTTCTTTGTTTTCTCTTTACCGTGGGTCTATAAAGATTTAAGAAGAAAAAATAGCCTATTATCATTTCCTCTTTCCATTCTTCCTCCCTCTTTCTTGTTTTTCCTTCCATTCATTTTGCTTTCTATTACCATGCAATGCCATACAAATCCTTAAGGACAAGTCCTTCAAATGACCAATTTCTATTGGCTTGAGTGTACTCTTGTCCTTAAAATGGCCAATTTCTATTGGCTTGAGTTGAAACATGTTGAGTTACCAATAATCTAAGAGCCACTCTTTCTCAGATATAGTGATAATTCAGTTCTATATGTTTACTCCTAGCATGAAAGACTAGATTTATAGTCATGAACGACGAACTCAAGTTATCAAAAAATAAAATTAGAGGTCATGACAATGGAATGTGCAAGTTCCTGAGCAAAAAAGTGAGCCATGTGAGCTCTATTGTAGCATGAGCCATAACACGATACTTTGCTTCAGAGCTTGAGCAAGACACTGTCAATTGCTTCTTAGCACACAAAGAAATTATATTGCTCCCCAAATACATACAATATTCTGTGGTAAAATGCCGAGTAAGAGGGTAGCTTACACAATCGGCATATGAGAAAGCATACAAGTCTAAGGAACTTGACATTTGTATATGTAAGCCAAGATGTATTGTGCCTTTAAAATATCTTAGTGTGCATCATACTATAGTAAAATGAGAATTTGTAGGAGCCTACATAAACTAAGATACATAGTTAACACTATATCGATAATGTCGAGGATCTTTGTAAGGAGGGGACTCTAGATCAGGCTTAAACTTCTGGCACATTGGAGTATTAATCAGCTTGGACTCATACATAGAATCACGTTTTAGTATGTCAATAACATATTTGGTTTGATATAAAAGAATTCTATCAGATACCTTAGAGACTTGAATTCCCAAAAAAATAATGAAGAGTGCCGAGATCTTTCATGAAAAATTCAATATTTAGTGTATTTGTGAAATTCCGAATAAGAGTGTCACAAGAGCTTTTGAGTATTATATCATCGACATAAAGTAAGAGGACCAAAGTACCTTGATCAGAAGTGCGAACAAAGAGGCTTGAGTTAGTAGAATTGTAATGAAATCCTATTTCAAGAAGAAAAGAGTTAAATTGATCGAACCAAGCCCTTAGAGCTTGTTTTAACTCATAGATAGCTTTGTTTAATAAACAAACATGATTATGAAAGTTGGGATTCTCAAAACCAGGTGGTTGCTCTATGTATACTTGTTCAGTTAAAAAACCATGTAAGAAGGCATTTTCTTACATCTAACTGCTTTATACTCTAGCCATTAACAACAAATATTGAAAAAACTAAACAAATAGTCCTTGAATTAACAATAGGAGAATAAGTCTCAGAAAAATCAAGATTATCTATTTGACTGTATCTTTTTGCTAGTGACCGTGCTTTTAGTGGACTCACTATACCGTCTGCATTTAGCTTAACTTTAAATACCCAACGTGATCCTACTAAATTCATTGAAGTTGTCTGAGGAACAAGAGTTCACATGTCATTTTGAGAATTAACTGCCAACTCTTCTTCCATTGCTGCCTTCCATCCACTATGAGATAATGCACTCTTAATAGTTTGAGGTTCTTTAGGAATATCAGAATATTCGTGTAAGATGGCATATTTAGAATTGGGTTTCAGAATACTAGCATGTGCACAAGTCACCATTGGATGAGAAGGAATTGAAGATTGTACAATAGTGACTTGTGAAGTACTCTTAGTACGTGTTTGAGGTTGTATTGGAGACAAAGTATCAAGTTGTAAACTTGTTTCAAGACTCGTGGATGAAGGTGCTGTAGTAGATAAGATTTGCTCAACATATGGATTTTCACTTAATGATGTATTTGTTAGAGGACTTTCATTTGAAATGAAGTCATCAACAGTTTGAGAAAAAATAACTGGACTTGGCAAGGGAATATTGGGAACTAAAGAATTAGTTATAGAGTCCTCTGTATTTGTTGAGGAAAAATAAAAGAACCAACTAGAGTTTGAGATAAGTCAAGCCATTACTATAGATTTAGGTGCTCTTGGTTTGGATGTGTCTGAGCTTTGGAACAGCAGAATGGTTTCGTCAAAGACTACATGGCGAGAGATGTAATGATTTTTGGGAGGATAGAGACATTTATATCCTTTATGCCAATCACCATAACCTAAAAACACATAAGGCAGTGATTTTTGATCAAATTATTTTTCTTAATAACCCACAAATATGGATAACAACTTGATCCAAATACACGCAATGAACCATAATCAGGTGACCAACCATATAGTTGAAAAAATGGACTATCCCATTAAAAACCAGCTGTAGGAGTTCTGTTTATCAAAAATACAGCTATAGTAAATGCCTCCACCCAATAAACTTTCGGTAAATTGGCAAGAATTAACATTGTAATACCCAGCTCACGTATAATGTGATGACACCTCTCTATAGTCCCATTCTGCTTAAGAGTATAGGGACAAGAAATCTAGTGAATAATACCTGATTGTTGCAAGTGTTGTTGAAATCGATGATTAACAAATTCACCTCTACCATCGGTTTTAATTATCTTAATGGATGCATCAAACTGACGAGTGACATATTTCTCAAATAATAGAAATTAACCGAAAAAATCTAATTTATTCTTCAGAGGAATTAACCAAATAAACTTAGTGAGATCATCAACAAGAACAACATAATATTTGAATGAGTATATAGAAGAGATTAGAGCAAGTCCCCACAAATTAATATGAACTTTGTCAAATGCACTAGTAGTCTTAGAAGATGAAGGGAAAAATGGAAGTTTGGAAATTTTTCCCAGAGGACAACTCTGACATGATGTTGTTGTTTTATTACTAAGAACCTTGATATGCCCCATCTGGCGAAGCTTATCTAATACTACAACTTGAGGATGGCCTAAACGCTGATGCCATGTCTCTTCAGATGCAACTTGAAATCTGTTAGAGAAGTATGTGAATGGAGAGGCGTGAATGGTATAAAGATTACCCTGTATTTGGCTTTTCATCAACACCTGATGTGTCACCCAAACCTTAATCACAAAGCCACAATTAAAAAACTCACAATTCACTGGATAATCAAAAGTAAGTTGTCCAATGGATAATAAACTTCGTTCTAAGTTAGGAACTAACAAAACATTATGCAAAATAATATGAGAAGAACCGGTTCGAAGAGTAACATCACCCACATGTGTAATTTGCAATAACTCTCCATTACCAATAACATTATCACAACTATCATAAGGTCGAAGATTTGTTAAACTACCTTCATGAAAGGTTATATGAGCTAAGGCACCTGTATCGAAAGTCTATTCTTCAATAGAATGATCTACTTCAAGATTGTTAATTGCAAAGGCTTGAGGAAGATTATCTGGTTGAATAGAATGATTAAAATGGTGCCAGCAACGTATAGCAATGTGACCACGTTTCCCACAAATTTGACAGGTATTGTCCTTGGTTGGTTCACGTGAGGAAGATGATGTAGGAGAGTTTTGACTGGAAGGTTGGTTTTTGGGTAGACTTTGTTTATTGGTATGTTAATTGGTAGGGATGAAACCTTTTCTTTTAGAAGAAAAAGAGTTGTGGTTATTTTTGTTTTGAGATTTGGACTCAGATTTTTAGCTGAGAAAAGCTATGTATGGTGAGGGATCTTGGTTGTGTAAAGTGATATGGATTTCATAGCTTTGAAGAAGAGGCACAACTTCACTGTATGAAGGCATAGAAGGCTTAAGCATAGAAGTGGTAAAGGGTTCATACTTGACACCAAAACCTGTAAGAAGAGAAAACATCTTAGTTTAATTAGTGATTGGGTGTCCAATGGCAGCAAGGCTATTACAAATGCTTTTGAACTTCTATAGATAGTCATTGAGAGATGTGTCA
>JAXCLQ010016168.1:0-10291 GCA_035584115.1 Cedrela odorata | reverse complement strand
AAAGGTAGTAATGTGTGGTTGCCGGCTTTGCCACGTTGGCTTGCGTGAACGCATAGGAAGAAAGTCACTATAGGCGAGCGGATAATAGTTTCGCACTAAAGGACGCGTGTAAAGCACAGCCTATCAAGAATGAATTCATTCTGATTCTGCCAAGATCTCAAATGTTTGTTGATAGCGCGTTGTAGTGTATACAGAATTAAATATGAAAGCAAAGTAAGAAATTGGTAACAAGAGTTGTGTCAGGAAATATCAAAGTCAAACATGAATGGCAAAGTAGTTATTACTCGTACTTAATTGTGAAATTAGGAACGAGTACTTGAACAGCTTCGCAACAATGTACTCCCTCCCTTCCCTTTCATAAATGCTGACAAATTCAAACCAAATAATCAATAATATCATATTCTTTTCATTAAAAAAATAAAAATAAAAATAGAAATAAAAGATAAATAAGATGAACAGACTTGAACATAACCTCTACTAAACTTGCTGGCAAATTCAAATTAACTTCTACTAATCCGTCTTTAATTTTTCATTGTATGTTTATTTTTGTAATTATTATTTATAATAACCTCTTATCTTATGTTTTTAAATTTAAATTAGCCTCCGAATTCTTACGGCCTTTATGCCCATTAAAATACCTATTTAAGAAAAAATAATAATAAAATTAACTTTAAATTGATTTGTGAAAAACTATAACTTACCTTACTTTTGAGATGTAGAAAATAACAAGTATTTAATATACCATTTGCTAACAAAGAATCAAGCTCTCTAACAAATCAAAGCATTTGCTTTTGAGATGTAGAAAATAACAAGCATTTAATATACCATTTGTTAATAATGAATCAAGCTAACTAACAAATCAAAATATTTTTGAGACACAATTTACTGAATTGAAAGACTTTATATTAAAGAATAACTCAAAGGATAAAAGAATGAAAACTACAAATTTATCAAAGCTTCACCCTAATCCTATTTACAAATTTAAAAATATATTGTAAGAAAAAGAGATGGGATAAAGAAATGAAGATGTTAAGAGGTACCAACTCCCTAATACAAGCAACTAATTATAGGAAAACACAAAAGATAAATGTCAAAGAAGTTAGTTAAGATTAGATAAGTGTTGGAAAACTTTCTTTCTCATGCATTTGAATTTGTAGGTTAATTCATTGATGATATATTTGGAATACAATTATGACCAAAATACAAAAGTTGTAGATATTTATCTTAGCTTTTTATAACGTCATCATTCATCATATCAAGGTTTGTATATTGGGAGATACAGCCCAAATATCATGTCAATCTAGACTGTGGCTCCATTTCAGTTCTGTTAAAACTCATTTTTGACCACCTAAATGCTTGAACTGGTCTTACCATTGGCTTACAATATTGTGAAAGGATACTTCCATGGTTCAGTGAGTTAAGAATTACATCAATTAGATCTCTAGATTGAGAGATATGCCTATTAAACAAAACCTGAACAAAATCAATCATGTTCTATAAATTAGACAAACTTTTATTTTGAATCTTTAGATGCTTATTTTAGGGGAGTTAATGACACTCTTAAGTGTAAAATGATAATATAAACTCTCAATAAATGTATACTTTTTAATATTTATCATTGTGTTTAACTACAAGAGAGAAAATTTCGTTGTAATACACTTCTTCTTTCTATGGGATCCTCTAGCCATTAACCTAACTTTATACCTTGTAAGTTCAACAAATGAACTTCACTCCTTCTTTCAGGTCATGGAATCAAAATTCGAGTTTGATTTTTAATAAGAGAATCTATCTCTTCTTGCTTTGCTTTCTGCCACAACTCCTTATCTTTGCAACTTACAGCCTCTGTATAGTTCTTAGGATCATTTTCATTTATAGTTTCAGCAGCTGTCAATGAAAAAAAAATCATATTTGTATAAGCAAACTAGCCTAGTGGTTTGATATTTCTTCTTTGCCTATCTCTTGATAAGCTATAATCATGCAAATTTCTTTGTAGCTGTTATGACTCGTGTTATGCTTGTTTCTCTTATTTCTACTTGTTTTTCTTATTCATTTGGTTTCTTATGATACTCTACATCAAATTGCATTAAGCTCTTTATGCTTATCTTAGACTTTATTCATTCTTTGTTCCTCTGCTGGCTTGAACAAAGCCAACTCATTAAACACCACATCTCTGGAAATGATACCAGTTTTCCATTTAGACACCAAATCTTATAGCCTTTGACATCTTCTGGATATCTAACAAAAATATCTTTCACTAACTTAAGTTTAAGTTTTCCTTGTTTAATATGAGTATATGTTGGACATCCAAACACTCTTAAGTTGTCATATATGACTAGACTCTCACTCCATTTATTATCTGGTGTTTTTAAGTCAATAGCTAATGATGGACTCATGTTTGCCTAATAACAAGTTGTTGTAACAACTTCTACCTAGAAACTCTTGAAGAGCTTTGAATTGACTAACATGCACTTTATCTTATCAATTAGTGTTATGTTGAGGAGTATGCACAACTGTTTCTCTTAGCTAAGCCATTTTGCTAAGGAGTATGTACAACTGTCTTATGCCTTACAATTCCATTCCTCTTTCCGAAATCATCAAAGGCAGCATTACATAACTCTAAGTCATTGTCTGTTCTGAACCTTTTAACTTTCTTTTTAGTTTGTGTTTCAACAAAAGGCATTAATCTTGGCTAAGTTCTTTCATTCCTTTTTTCACTCATATGGCCAAGTCTTAGATGTTATAACTTGGTTTTATCATTTTTATTTCAAAATATACAACACTGTCATTTACAGAAGATCCTTCAAGTTCATATAGACTATTATGTCTCACTCCTCTCATTACTATCATGGACCCTTTTAAAATCTTTAAACCACCCTTTTCAACCTTAAAGGAATAGGTTAAGTTATCCAGCATACCTAAAGAAACTAAGTTTCTTTTAAGATCAGGCACATGCCTTACTTGCTATATGGTTTTAATTATATCATCATGCAATTTAATTATAACATCACCTATCACAACTATTGAACATGCCATATTATTCCCTATTAACACCTTTCCTTCATTAATTTCATGATAAGTATAGAAAAGATTCCTATAAGGACTAGTGTGAAAGGAACAGCCTAAGTCTAGTACCCACTAGCCTTTAGGATTCTTATTTTAAAAAATGAGAAGATTTGCACTTTCATAACCACTTTCTGATGATTCTGAATCAGATGAAGAATCATGAACAATGATTGAATTTCCTTGTCTTTCTTGAACCTCATTACCTTTGTTCTTTCTATCAAGAAAATCACTTTTGAGATGCCTCTCTTCACTACAATGATAACATCTTTTCTTCTTAGATTTTAACTTAAATCTGCTTGAGTTTGACTTTTTCCTTTCCTTCTTTCCAATTATACCTCTAGCAATTAAACATTTACCTGTGTTTGATTTCTTAACTTCTGTCTTCTGTAATTCTTTAGTGTTCATGTTAAACCCTGTTCTTTAAATATAAGGATAAAGTAGTTATTTGTATAACATTCATTTCACACATACATGATAATGGTTAATCGACACATTAACAAGGCTTAGGTGACTAAAGTTAGCTCACAATATGAGAATTTTTATTTTATTTTAAGCTTTTGTGAGAAAATAGATCAATGGACAAAAAATATCGATACTTGAGGCCAACGGTATAGATATATAAAGAATGCAGATCAACACCCACTAAACGAATCGATACTTATGGAGAAAGTATCGATACCTTACGAAACAAAAAGTTTAAAAATAATTACGAGATGGACTAGATCGATACTTTCATCAAAGGTATCGATACATAGTCAGATAGAGAGTTTAAAAATAATTACAAGTTAAACCA
Organism: Cedrela odorata; assembly: GCA_035584115.1. Lineage (NCBI taxonomy): Eukaryota > Viridiplantae > Streptophyta > Magnoliopsida > Sapindales > Meliaceae > Cedrela > Cedrela odorata. The sequence goes on along the minus strand of JAXCLQ010016168.1, from coordinate 6,435 downwards.
GATAAATACTTTTATTAAAGGTATCGATCCATGGCAAAACAAAAAGTTGAAAAATATTTACATTTTGGACCAAATTGATACCTCTTACAAAGGTATCGATACTTTGAAAGAATTGATCAATATATAAAGGCAAATGTATCGATACTCGAGATTAATGATTTTCAAAATAGAATTTTTAAGAAACAGATCGATATCTAGACTCAAGGCATCAATACCTAGTCCAAAAGTATCAATACCTAGTCTAAAAGTATCGATATCTGATGTTAATTTGGGTTAAATTTGACCGGTAAATTAGTCTTTTCACCCACTATTATAAATACCCAAGAGGAGAATTCAACCTCAAAGTGTTCTTCATTCGTTCATTTCTCTCTCTCTCTCTAAAACACCTCTCTCTCTCTTTTTCTCACTGATTTCTTTATTCATTCCGACAGATTTCTTAACATTCTTTCCAATTTGTTTGCTAAGTGATTACTCATTCCTCTCACATCGATTTGGTACCGATTTGGATTGGAAACAACGAAGAGGAAAAGTGAGGGTTTGATAAGAACTTGGGAGTTTTGTATTTAAACGACAATAAGGAGTTTTTAAAGATTTCTACAGGCTAAAGGTAGGCTTATTAACCCGTTATAAGTTATATTTTAAGAATATGAGTATATTGCAAATCTAGGGCTTACTATTCATATGAAATTTATTTAGATTTCGTATAGAAAATACAGATTTGTGTTGATTTTGGGACAAGTGAAAGTGTATAATGATGATATACATGCTAGATATTGTTTTGGAATGAGTAATTCGTTTTAGATAGAAATGTGGAATAGAAATCTTTACTGCCAAAGGATTTCATTGATGGAAATCGGTTAAATGACATTAATTGGTAAGCCTTGTGGTGAGTCATGTGTTAATTAAGAGATCGTAGCTATTCCACGATCATTCCATTTAATGCATATATGTTAAGTTATTTGGAATCGTGAAATTTATTCTATGTATGCATGTGTGGTGTTAGGTTCTGAGAACCTGTGAGAAAGGCCAATTGAGCGTGAAGATCAGTAGTGGGAATGGTTACCCTCCCTTTAGTAGTGAGTAAATTTATACATACACATTACATAAATAAAATGCATATGATATTATATGTATGCTTGTGTGTGAAATAAGTATTTTGAAATATTGAAATAAAACTTGAAATGAATGTTTTACATATGTTTTACTTGGATATTGGGATGTTTGATTATTTGGTCTGTTGTTAAATGATTTAATTGGTATACATGCTGAAATGGCTAGAGAAGCCTAAATTATATAAATGATTTAAAATTATTATTGAAAAAAATTTCTATAAATGTTAGTATGGTTAAGGAGGTCGGGATTTGTTTATATGAATAACCATTGTTATGAAATAATTTATAAGTGCATGTATTTTGGTGATGAGGCTGGTAAGGCCAGTTATTGTTTATTGGCAAGTGGGTCATGTTATTGATTGTATATACTAAGAGATAGCCTATGGGCGGACCTATTGAGAAGCAGCATAAGTGAGTGGAGCCACAGTGGGGCTGATATAAGGGGGAGAGATCATGGCAAGCCCACTGTGTGCCGTGTACTTATGTGCGATTTTAGAGACCCTATAGAAAGTCATGGCTACTTGATAGGGATCTTATGGATTAAACGGAGTACGAGAACAGTCACTCGCATCACCAAGTGACTACTCGAGGCCAATATCAGTGAAGTCGGCTTGTTTTTATAAACGCATGCTTTCTAAGAACATAAATGATTCTTCAAAGCATGAGAGTGATCTTTTATTTAATAAATCTTTGTTGCATATGGTTTATGCATAAAAAGCCCACTGATAGTTACAGATTTTGTCCCGACCAAGATAATGTGTCGTGGACTTATGGCCAGCCCAAATTGATTGTTTTAAAACTGTTTGCAGACCAATGAAATGCATTGTGATCATTGATTTACATGAACATGTATATATGTATTTTGAGTACATTGTGAAATAAATCTCAATATTTGTATTTGTAAATGCCTTTGCATATATGTATATCGATATGTATGTATTTACTCACTAAGTATAATTGTATACTCATTCTTCACCATTTCAGCTTTCAGGTTAGGTACGTTAGTCGTAGCCAGTCTAATGGTAGCGATAGAGAGCTTGAGAAGCTTCTGGTAGGTTTCTATCTTGACCCACTTGTATAATTCAGAGTCCACTGGATATGTGTTTTTGTAAAAGATTTGTGATTCTTGGGGAAATATGTAAAACATTGTATCATAACTAAATATTATGTAAGAAATTATTATTTTGTTCAACCCATATGATAAATGATTTTCTATATTGATATTTTATATTCTAAACATGTTGCGGATGAATTGATCACGGAGATCAATTCTTTAAGAATACTCCTATAGATGGGAAGTTTGTTTTTAAACTATTTTCAAGAGTGTAAGATTCACAGGTCAGCCTTATAGGCTTTCTTGATACGTTTTGGGCATAGAGGATGTATCAGCAAGGTCTGTGACGATTGTCACAAGTGGACCTCAAAGTCGAGGCGTAACAATTCAAGGTAACCTTGACATCTTTCATTTATAAAGAGTCTATGCCAATTAATAGAGTATCACAAAATGCACATAAGAGTTTAGTAAGGATCTGAAAAACATAAGAGTTTGGTCTTCATCTTCCGTCTTGATATCTATATTATCAAGATCATAAATGATCTTATTATAGGAATCAAGGTATTCTTGCATAGATATCCCTAGTTGTATAGAAAAATTGCACAATTGTCTTTTCTTATGCAACCTATTAACTACCAAAGACTTTGCATGAATAAGCTCTCTAGTTTCAACCACAAAAAAGCCGTAGTTGTCTGCTTTGATACTTTTCAGAGTATTCCATCCCTCATGCTTAGAACAATGGCACTATGTGCTCTTCTCAGTAGGTTCTTCTACTCATTCTCACTCATTGTCAAAATGAAGGTTTTTCTCATCTTTTTGGGTTTATCAAGACCTTAATGAACCAGTAAGGCTCGCATCTTTAATCTCCAATGATTGTTTGTCTTAGCTGTCAGATTTTCTATATCGAATTTTGAAGAATAAGCCGTGAATTCTTTTAAAATCCTAAGCTCTGATACCAATCTTTTAGCATCTTGACTACGAAATTGACTCAAGAATGTTTGCTTCTCTATTACACTTCAAGAACAAAGAATCTAAACTTATAAGTTTTAAAAAATAATCAATCAAACACAAAGAAAACATATTTACGTGGTTCGATAGATTGCCTACATCCACAAGATCAACACTCTTACAGAGCCTTTACTAACAAGAAGGATTATTACATATATAAAAGGCTTTAGATATTGAACAAAGAAAAAGACTAAAAAGTCGCCCTTTATACTATACAAATTCTGGAAATTACAACTAACTTCATTATTAGATTGAAACCAATTTAACCAAATAACAACCTTCACTTGCCATGCCATCAATCTTCTCAATACACTCAAAAATATGCTAATAATACCCTCTAATAATAATAATAGTCATATACTTTAATAAGGCTAGTTAACATTCATAGGTTGCATATTTTAGAAATATTTCAGCAATATTTACATTGTAAAATATACATAGAAATTTGAACAGTTTTCATGGAGGAGAAAGAGTCCAAAGACAGGAGAAATGGAAGAAAACAGAAATCCCAAGTCGTATTTGAGAAATGAAGAAAAAAATAAATAAAATAAAAGGTAATTATTTTGATAGATAATTAGTAGAATCAATATGTTGATTTAATATAGAAGAAGAAAGTTGATGTGTCGATGATGGTGCATTGAGGAAGTACCATGAATGAATTCAAGTCTCAATAACATGAGAGAAAATTTGAAGGCACAAGAGGTACTAAATTTATTTTGTTTTCTTGTATCATGTTCTCTATGATATCACGATTCCTTATTTTGATATTTGATATGCATAGATATGGACTAGAATGTTAACATATATCTATGAAAACTTGTGAAGGCTAGAACTCTAACTAAAATATTAATTTTTGGTCATAAGAAAGTAGAGGTAATTGTTACTAATTATTAAAAAAAGGGAAAAAAGAAAAAAAAATCATTACTTTAATGGATCATTCAAATAGTTTTTTTATTTTTTAAAAGTTGTTAAAACTTTGCATGTATTGATAACACATATTGAGTTTTTTTTACTTTATCTATTGGTTTAACGAATAAATTTTGATACAACCAATCACATTTAAGTTCTCAAATACACTTTCCATAATATTAATTTTTAATAAATAGGAAAGATTGTAACATTTCTATGCATGTTTTTTTGAGATGCTTGAAAATTATATTACTAGAAAATACATGTATGGAATAATGTAAATATGGTTGGGTGTATGAGAAAGGGATTATGATATTCTTATATGCATATACTTTAACTGCATAGCCAATAGTTTTTCATTAGATAATTATTACTGCCAATTAAACATTGTTTAAAGATTGATAATTATGAAAAAAAGAAAAAAAATTAAATGTTGGAGGTTGTTGATAGGGCGGTAGGGCAAAGGCAGCAATAGCAGCTTGTGAGGTAAGGGTAGCAACAGTAGTTGGTGGATGCAACGGCCGGCCGATGACAGCCCCGCCGTGGGTGCCGCCAACACCAGCTTGCACTTGCACATGAAAGAGACTTGTTGCAAGCCACCCCACCAACTACATTTCCGCCCTGGTCGACACATTATATGCCCCAGTCGCCATCGCATTATACATTTGCTGTACCATTGCATTATTCGCTCGCACTGCCTTCTCATTTATCTGCCACACCAGCGATGCATTTTTTGCTTGCATCCTCGCTGCATTTTCATCCTCATAACGCGTATAGATTGCCTTATGATAATGAGTTTGTAAGGAATGTGATGGACCGCTTCGATGCGTTAAATACAGATATGCAAGCTTTTAAGCACAAGTGTAAGGACATATCGTCCAAGTTGAAGATAAGGTTGATGCGATGATAGTAGATTTCACTCATTATTGCAGTTGTCCACTCTGTCGCAGGTGTCACCAACTGACTCACTTGTTCAGGTAATCATAGTAATTTTGAATAAGTTGCAGTAGTATTAGTTTTTGCGAATATATGAAATTATTTATTTCTTAACTTGTAAATATTGTTCTATTGTAGGCAGAAGATCTACAATTTGTTGCTAGTGATGCATATATTGATATATAGCACAGATCTCTACCTATTCAACAGGAGAGTCGGTTTGGTTTGACATACAGAAAGGGTTCATATGGCAGGAGTCCATACAATAATTTTGTGTATAGAAGTCATGGAGGCCCCTCCATCAGACCACTGCCCCAATATCCGACAAACTTGATTATCATTCTTATGGTTCTATAGTGGTTGAAAAACTCAAATACATGTATAGACACTCGCTCGGAGAATTGACACTGCAATGGCTCCATGGTATTTTTGAACCAGATGCACAGCTAGAGGATATTATAAGTGAACAACATATTATTAATGTATTACAATATTATTTTCAGCATCTAACTGAATTGTTATTGTTTTGTCAGTACATCGTATTTGTATTTGATCACCCATCAAGAATAGGCGTGTCTCCATATACTATCATAGGATTAGATCATTACCTTGTCACATTTATATGTATGTATGATGTTGTCAACTTATGCTGGATATAGGCAGTTTTCCACCGAGTTTGGATATAGAACAACACATGAGAGGCAACTGAGATGGAGTGAGAAAAGCTTGGAGTGTCATTAACTACGTTTTTATTCCTGCCTTAGTATGTGTTGACCATTGGGTTGCATGTGTCGTTACTTGCATGGCGTATAGATATTCGTGTAAAACTCACACCACTGGGATATTCTAATAAAGAGATTAATGAGGCACTGAAGTCATTATACATGTTGTTACCTTATGTGATTTGCACATGTAGGTTGTATGATGCAAGGTAGAAATGGTGTAATACAAGTGAACCATTTACATATTTAAGATTGTGTCACATACCGATGAATCGGTATCGTGATGGCATAGAGGTAGGGATATCCTACCCCTATAAGCCTCAGATAAAAACTTGTATATGTAAACTATAATGCATACATATCAATATACAAAGAAATATACAGGAGACACACCCATAATGTGTATACATAATTAGGCGTCGTGCCTAATATACAAAACAGACCACACATGAACTCCTGGGTGACTGCATGGAGAATCTGGAATCCCAATGCTCTTTATGAATATCTCCTAGAATCTTCACCTAGCGGAAAATCCTGCACTCACGGAAACTGTGGTAGGGTGAGTTTTGGGAAAAACTCAGTGAGTTGATACTGAAATGAAAATTTTAAATAAATTTAGTTTTGACATAAAATATGTTTAAACTTAAAATCAATTTCAGACAGAAATCACATTAACAGGACATCCACTGCATAT
>JAXCLQ010016137.1:0-36022 GCA_035584115.1 Cedrela odorata | reverse complement strand
ATATATTATCGATTTTCCGAATACATGCAAATCGTATTTTTTTACTTTAATTTTATAGATCTGTTTTTTTTTCTTTGATTTTATTAAATTTTGAAAAAAATTATTGAATATTTTGTTGGCCGGCGGTCACAATCAAGTATTACTGTACACTTGAATGGAACCGGGTGGTTTAAATTTGGTTCATTTGAACCCGGTTCAAATAAAAATAAAATTTTTAATTATTAAGATCAATTTTATTTAATTTTATATTAAATGATTTTTTTAAAAAAATTTAATTCTATAAAACATTTAGTTACATTCATATCAAATAATTTTTAAAATTAAATTCTATAAAAGATTTAGTTACATTTATATCAAATAATTTTTAAAATTAAATTCTATAATTTTTTTAATTTTATATCAAATGAATTTTTTAAAACAAATTAAATTAAATTTTATTTTTTTTTATTATTTTTTTTTTATGTAAATAGGCCCTTAAATTTCATGCAAATAGGTCCCTTTCAAAGTATACAAATATGTCTATTTAATTTGAGTTTGATATAAATGATTGTTTCATGTAAAATATTTGTGTTGTTTTCTTATAATGTCTTTTAACGTGCAATATTTACTAATAATGTATTTTTTTGGAGCAATTTTAACAATGAGAAATGGCAAGTTGACTACTGCTGAAAATTGGGATAGAAGAGTACTTCTATACTGAGCCTACCTCATTATCACGATAATAAGTGATAGATCAAATTAGAAGGAAGTTGATAGAGGCGTAAGTGGAGTTATTCAAGCAAACTTGTTTGGGCACTTTCTAGACATTCAAGAATTTCATTTTTCAGGCACTTTCGTCCACCATATAATACTGCATGAGGTCCATGTGGGTGGCGACAACAATGAGATATGGTTTCTCGTTAGCGACCAAACTATTCGTTTCTCACACATACAGTTTGGGTTGATCACAAGTTTGGACTTTAAGTATTTTCCAGCTGAGGATCTTGTTGAGAGTACTTGACTGAGGGACGATTACTTTGGTGGTCAGTTGGTCATTATCCTAGACGACATAGGTATGGTTTATTGGAAGCTTGATTTTTCTAGCATTCTCGACTTGGACACAATGCGATTGTCGCTATTTTATATATTAGAGAGATTCTTGTTTGGTAAAGGTAGTATGAACCATGCAGATTGCTGGTTGGATATACTAGATGATCTCGAAGAGTTCAACCATTATCCATGGGGCAATGTCGTGTGGTAATATACTTTCTACTGTTGTAATGATTACTCCATGTATAGTACGTTAAGTACAAGAAGGACGCATTGAGCTTAGAGGCTATCAATAAGCGTTTCGGAGGAAAGTCTAATTTTATTGGGATGCCTATATCATTTCAAGTATTTATCCTTGAATTAATTACACAAGTTGCAATTTAGAGTTTATGGTGTACTTAACAATTTTTGTGCTTTATTGTTATCTAGGTGTGGATTTACGAGACTGTACTTAGTGCATAGGATAATATTGTTTCCAAAATTAACAAAATCTTACAAATCTTGAGGAGGAATACATGGAAGAGGCATGTTAGCCAAAAAGTCCATATTTAATTTTGTTTAACTCAATTTAATTTATGGAGTCGTATATACATTTTCCAAAATGATCATTATGTTTTATGCAGCTATCTCGAGTGTTACCCACGTTAGAACCGAAGCCGGATGAGATGAGTGTATGTCTCTTAGTTGTTAGAGATCACCGAGTCTGAAAGTGTATATGAGGGTGGCTTGTTTGTAAAACCAATCGATCACAGTAAAGACCTCGCGCAATTCACAATAAGTCTTTAGTGAGTGATGTTAACACCAGTGTTGGTGACTCATTTAAATTAAAAGCTCCATAAGTATGTTTTTCATTTACCTTTTTGTGTTATATAATCTAGTCATATGCATTAAGATTTGACATAATGTATTGTAAGACGTACATTCTTTGGGGTATACATCTGCACAACTGTTAACATGTATACTCGGGCTGTTGCCGCCTCAGTTTTTGTCCCATTATCAATATAAGCAGCACTATGATGAAGATTTCAGAAGGGATATTATAGCTCGTTGTGATGCGTTTCTTTGGAAATATTCAGAATTTGAAACATGATCTTAGATAAGATATTCTGGACATGAGACAAAAGCTCAAACAAAATTTTCAGGACCTGAGACAAGAGGTTTAGGATGATATCCAACACTTTAGAGTGGATGTAAATATGTTATGTATGGTTTTTCATGAGTAGATGCAGTTGTCCAGTCTTCTGCAATATTACGATAATCCTGATTGGTCGCCTATCGGCTCAGTACCTTAGATAATCATAATTAAATTGTAGGTTGTGTTGATGTTGGCCAGTAAGGGAGTATAAGGCTCTTGTTTTTGTTGTGGTTTAGTTCAACAATTATATTTGAACTATTTACACTTTTTATGCTATGATGCAAAAGTTTAGTCGCGTTTGATTTACAAGGAAACCGTTGGTTTTTTTTTTTTTTTTGCAACAAAAAATAATCTCATTAACTTTGCAAAATGTTGTGTATAGGGGGAAGATTTGTCTCATGGTGTATATGTGGCATCATCATACACCCAAGAATGGCTACATGCAGACATCTAGGGTAGGCTTGTGATAATACATAATGGGAGTTAGTTTGGGTTGGTATATAGAAAGGGTTTTTATAAGATAAGCTTGTGTACTAATATTTTAAAGAGACACTGTGCAGTCTCTTAATTGACCTTTACTCCAATATTCGACCGACTTGGTTAGTAATGCTTTAGCGCCTTATTCAGATTGTTTGTATATTGAATACCTATATTCGCTGGATAACCCAAATGTATGTATAGAAACGTATTCGATCACCATGACACCAAATTGGCTTCACGGATCTCAGATCCATACTCAAAGTTGGAGGATACTGTAAGTAGTCTATGGATTATAATAATTAATTATTTTTTTCAATATGCTATAACTTATAAAGCTTGTGATATTTGTCTAATTATTATGTCAGCACATAAACGAGTATCTATATCTGATTGCTCACTAACAGATGTCTTGTCTGGTTGTTATAGGATAACGATGGACAATTACCTCTTTGCACTTGTATGTATGTCTTGTATCATAAACTATGTAGTTATGATTTAATTTGAAATATCTAATTAATCAACATCTTTTGTTTTTGTTATGCAGAACAAATTACTTGCTAAGTGGTAAGAGATATGTTGTGGGAAATTACAGTTGGACACTTTTTCTCTGGGATATAATATAGAACAACACGTTAGCAGTGACACTATTAGGATATGAAAGGCTTAGAGAGACATTGACATTGTTTTCATTCCTGTGTCAGTATGTAGTTATCATTGGATTGCATATGCCGTCGACTTGTGTGGCTGGTTCATAATAGTATATGACCCAACATCGTTGAGGCATTCCGACAAGCAGATGTCTTAGGCACTCGAGTTGTTATACATGTTGTTGCCTTATGTCATGCGACAATGAGAGGTTTATGATGCAAGACAAGCCTTGCTTAATACTCATTCGCCTTTTGGATATGTATAACTTAATGATTTGCCTGGTCAGACTATGGGTAGTGCCAATTGTGGCATATTTACATGCAAGTATATCGAGTACACGTGTTTGGGGCGACTATGGGATTTTAACTTCGAGCATGAGCCATTTTTTAGGATAAAGATAGTGCGTGATTTGTATGATTGACACTTACATTGATATTTTATGTTGTAATATTTTATATGTTATGATATATTATATTAGAGTGTTTTTTTTTTGTTAATTTAAATATTAATTATTAGTGAAAAAATGAGTAAAACTCACCATTAATTTGATTAATAATTGGATAATCACAAATGTCCTTGAATTGAGGAGAAAATGATAAATTTGTCAAGTAGTTTTTGTAGCACTAATAGATTTTTTTTAAAAAATAAATTATTTGCAAATATTCCCTAATAACACAATTAAAAAAATAAATATATCCAATGGCATAACGTTATTTCAAAAATACTTTTCTCATTAGAATATTATTCTTTTTGTAATAATTAACAAAATATTATTATTATGTTAGTTATTATAAATACTTTAAAAGTGTAGAAGATATTAAAATATTCTAATTTTAATGTTCATGAAAAAAAAAACCAACACTAATTTTAATGTTCAAAATTAATTTTCCCATTTTATTTTGTACACAATCAACAAGAACAAAATGCCCAAACACAACACTAACTTCATAATTGTTTGATTAATGTCTTGAAGAATTGATAATTTTATTGGTGTGTGAGTTTAGTAGATAATAGCGACAATGTTATATTATTGCTATATGTCCCATATGACTTATTTAGTATCTATACTTTATTGGCGTAAGAAACCTCTTATGAAGAGATGAATATTGTCAAATTTGTATATGTAGTTTCACTTTTAATTGAATTTGTGATAACATATACAATCAATTAGATTATTTTATAATGTATCATAAAACAACTCTTTAAATCACATTTCAGTAGACAATTACTCTTTTTTACATATATAATACATTAGCTTTTATCTAATGCACGTGATAAATTTCTTAAAAATATTGACAAAGTTTCGTCTTATATAATGGACTTGCCACACATTTTAGAACCTATAAATTTAATTTAAAAACTTTAAATATAATATCCAATTCCAACAATTGCTACCCATAAATAGTTTATAATGAATAAATTAATAGCAACTATAAAAAAAAAGTAATAAGTAACACAAAAGTTATAAAATTTAAAAGTTACACACAAGTTCAACAAAAAATGCACAGTTTCAAGTTTAAGAATATATAATCACTCAATCTAATCATGATACTCCGGATTCCTGCATGTCACAAGATTGTGTCCATGTTACTTACAATGTGAACATCTCCATATAACCATCTCCTCACTTGCAAATGGTATGCAATTATTTCTCAGTTAACCAGTTGGAATGCGACCTCTTGATAGCTTGACAATGATGGACCATACTTCTTATAAAATGTTTCAAAAATTTTGATCTCCAATTAGATGAATCTTTGTTGTATATGTTGTCACGAGTGTGCCATTCTTATAGTAGTTTGAACAAAAATCTCTGTACCGGCATCGAACAAATCTAATTATTGTAAGTGCATAGCATAAGACAATTACTACAGATCAAACTACCTGTATTGCCACGACTTTATGCTCAGATCGAAGATAATATCATTGCCCATGCCTTTTACTTAAAACAAAAAACTAGATAAATTGACAGGTCAATGAGGATGAATATTATTTTTTAACTTTATCTTATGCTGCTTCAGCTAGAGAGTCTTCAGAATGTTTGGTTGCTTCCTCTCTCATGTCATAAAGCCAACGCTACAAAATCGATAGTATCTTGTTCACCAAAGTCACAATTGGAAGAGTATGTGCATTCTTCGACAATGTATTGATACTCTCTATAATATTGGTGGTAATTACTTTGTAGCTTCATATACGAAAATAAGATTTGCCCCACCTATGAATACCATCTTATTTTGTAAATAGTTTGCTGCATCTGGGTGTATCGATCTTAACTTGTCCACTTATTGCTTAAACTCGCTAATAATGTATGACTTCATAGCAATTTAATACGCTATAAAGAAAGTGTCATTCTTGTGATTTTTAGCTTATATCTCTCTTTAAGGTTACCTTTAATATAATAGGAACAAAAATCATGGTATGAGTTGTGACAGATTTTCCTTATCTTCTTTAGTATGCTGTCATGTCAGTTCGATACAAATACTAAATTAAACACGCGACCAAGTGCGTTTCATAATTTGACCAAGAACCAATCTCATGATGCATCTTTTTCAGAGTCCTCTACTTTGAATGCCTTGGGATAAATTTGGTTGTTTTCAGCAAGAACGGTTGCCACAAATAGTGTCCCCCAGTATGTGTCTTTCAAAAAAGTGCACTTAATAGCAATTACTGGCTGAATAGTTGAATGAAAATCACAAATAGATGGGCCAAACACCATGAATAAGCACAAGAAATGTTCATATTCATATATTTTTATATATGTTACTGTGCCTGGGTTACTGTCTTCTAATACATGACAAAACTGTGGCAGTAATTTAAAAAACTATTGGATCCTTGTACACTAATTTATGTGCTTCTTCCTTGGCTAACCACGCATTGCGGTTAAACACAATCACTATAAACTCTCGGTGTATGACATCTAAGATTTTTATTGAGGTGTAAATCTTACTAGGATCTTAAAACTTTTCCATCATATGTTCACTAATAAATCGACTACTTACTTGACAACGTCTACGTTGTAGCTAATCGCTTCGACAATTATGAATTATCTCAGTCCATTTAACAAATTAATATTCTCTATTTTCGTTTACGTTATTGGCTGAGACTAGCCATTTACATCCGTGTACCACACACTTCACATCGAAACGGTCTATTGTGAACTTGGCAACCTTGAACTGAAAATACTTTTTTAACACCATGATACCCAGTGCATTCAGTAACTTTTTTTTTTGGAATTGAAAATGTAACACTCACGATTTCTTTTATAGAACTCATAAATATAATTTTAAATAAACTTATTAGATGATTAAGTGTTAGAATTTTAAGAAATGATATAAAGTAAATATATAAAAGTATTTTTGTAAACTTGGGAAATATAGTAGACATGAAGGGTAGAGTTGAAATTTTATTGTTAACATGATCATTTTTGAAATTTTATATTATGAATTAAAATAACATTAAGTGGGCCAAAAATATAAGATATATAAATATACATTTTAGGCCTAATCTAATTAGTTATACCTAAGCCTAATTACATAAGTCCAAGCCCAAGTTTAAATATATATAATATAATAGGCCCAAGCCCAAGCCCAAGCCCAAGTTTATATATATATATATATATATATACACACACACACATACACAGACACACACACACGTATACATATAACAAAGTAAAATAAATAAGTAAATAAAATATTAGGTTTTGCCAAAATTCTCTACACAATCCTAACTATTCATTTGCTTTAATTTAAACCATCCACTTGGTACAATTTTAGGCATGTTTTGAAATTGTAGATAAGGATGAATATAGGCCAACTTTAGTGGAAAATGAGGTGGTTAAATGTGATCCAATGGATTAGTTAAATTAATCAAAGCCATCTATATGTTTTAAGTAATTAAAATTAATTAATATTTGATGGAAATTAGGTAGCAAAATGAGGGCCCTTGGATTTGTTAAAGTCATCCAAGCCATCTATGTGTTTTGAATAATTAAACTTAATCTATAATTGATGTTTTCAATTTGGAAAAGTAAGGAAGACAAAACGTACAAGGAAGAAAGAAAGGAAGGAAAGGAAAATGGGAGAGAAAAGGAAGAGAAAAAGGATTGGCGAGTTTTTATTTTTCAATTAGAAATTTTATTAGTATATGCCTGTAATAATAGTAGGATTTATATTTTTGTGTGACATTAGGAAATCTGAAATGAATATTGTTATAATCATGTTGTTGTAATGGTGTAAATTGGTGGGATTTTATTATCATATTATTGTAATTGTGTAAATTGGTGGGAGATTTAGTATTATATAGTTATAATGGTGAAAGTTGGAAGAAGTTTATTTATCATGTTGTGATAATAGTGGAAATTGGAATGTGTATGTCATGGGTACAACTGTAGTAGGAATTAAAGATGAACAAATTTATGTTTTAATGCCTAATTATAATAGGAAATTAAATATGAACAAGTTAATATTATTAGAGCTAAATTGTAGTAGGAAAATTAGAGAGGGATAAAATTGATATATTAATGTTAAATTGAAGTTTAGAAATTGAAAATGGTATTGTATTAATGTTATATAATATTTTAAATGAGTAGAATAAATAGTTGTTTTAATTGTTATTAACATATGTAGGTCATGTTTATAATATTTGTAACACTTATATTATTAATATGAACTTGTAGTTAAAAATTAGGATGCTTAGCACATTAACAAAATTGGGTGAGTTTTATTGCGAATTATGATATAAATGTTAAATTGTAAGTGAGAAATTAAATATAAATAATATATAATATGTGTTTATGATAGCTTAAATTGTTATGTGTGGATTTGAAATGGGGAATTGTTAAAGTAAAATTGAATCTCGGCAATTTTCAGTAGACCGAGTTTGTATGTAATATTGGGAGTGTATAATGCCCTATTTTGTGATGATTTTATTAAGATATTAAGGTGTGTAAATTCTAAAAAATTTGAAAAATTAGTAATGTTCGGTGTGTCGGAAAAAGAGTTGGTGGATAACGGCAAGTATAAATATATAACTGAAATAGATTGTGTTAATTTGATTTTACGTAAGCAATATTGATCTAGGAATATACTCGGGAAAAGCGGGAACAGTGGTTAATAGATCATACATACATTTTAATATTTTAAAACTATGCGATATTCGATGTTATGATGAAGAATGTGATTTTAATGTTTGGTACGCCAATATGATTTTATGAAATGATTATTGAAAAGAATTGTAAATTTAAATGTTGTGTGTCGATATCGCATTTATAAAATAAATATGAAATGTTGTCGATGTGTGAAATATTTGAATAAAATACATTTTATAGCTTAGTCATTAATTATGTTATTTTGATCTAGCTGGGTCTCGTGTTAAATGCGAGGCTTGCAGGCTAGTAAGAATTCTGTTTAACACATAATTACGTTCTGAATCCGGGTCACCATGGGTATGGATAACACTAATTGATTAAGCCGTTCTGAATGTGTTTACATTATGAATAAATTCTATGTGATTGGAAAAGTTTGAAAATGCATTGATTGTTTAAAAATTTATATTCTATGCATCAACATATAAAAACTTGCGTGATTTGCTTATTGAAATTATGTTTCACTCTTTATTAAAAAATTTTATGTTTCGGATAATAGCACATAAAGGTGACAAAGTACGCGAGCGAGGGTTACTAGGCATATTTGAAGATTTTTTTTTATATATGTAATTTGTAAGTTAGCTAAATGATAAAGAGTGTAATATGTATAAACTTGTATGCATAAGAACTTTTGTTAATTGAACTATATGAGATTTGTGTAATAAAAGTAATGCATTGTATATTAAATGTGAGAATGATATTTGAGATTAAATGTAAAAAATAAGTGTGACAGAAAATTTGGCTAACACATATGTCATTGGAACCAAAACTAGAGAATGCATTACACGGTTGGGAAAATGAAAGTGGAATTGGAGGGAAACATTGAAGATAACTTAATGACCTTAGCATGTTATCTTGACATCCCAACGAGTTGCTTCTTTGACTTGGTACAATACCCACATTCGTTGTTGCATCGATGTTTTCATCGTAATAATTTCTACTAAGGGTTCTCATTATATTGCCAGAAATGTTAGGTATGTTAATGCCTTACATTTATAGTTAACTATCAGAATAACCACGGATCAGGTCCTCATTATACTGACATAAAGAATATACTCTATGAATTGCAAAATCTTTATAATGTTGTCGTGACAAGACATGTTGTGTAGAGCATGTGTATGGAGGTTGAGAATAATGTTATGGCTGAATTTGTTGCTCCTTTAAGAGAAACAAATGGTTGTACAAGGACTTCAGGATTGTTTAGCTGCAAAGAAGGAGTGCAGGACACTCTACAATTTGCAATAACTATTCGTTCTGTGATGATGTATAATGAGATGAGCTATCTAGATTCTAACCTTGCCATGGTGTTCAAAAAAGTAAATACATCATAGTCATCTACGATATCAACATACGCAATGAACCATGCATTGACATGTCTGAAACTAATTTTGATACTAATTTTGAATTATGTAGAATCTTTATGAATGTGATCCTGTATCAATTGTAGTAATTGTTAATAGTTAATATTCTTTGGTACAACTAAAAGTTGATGTCTTCTACCAATGTATTTCTTAGAACTGTATAAGAATATAACCTATGATCCTCTATATTCAACAGTTATTGTAAAAACTTCATCCATATTTTTGTAAAAGTAACAAAAAACACATTAAATCATTAATGAAATTTAATTTATTTTCACAATCATAAGAATTTATTTTACATAATAACTATATTATTTAAATTAAATTTAAAATTAAAGAATATTAACTTAATTTAAAAACAATTGAGTTACATTGTGTGCTGTGGCACCACATAGGACTTTGTGCTGTGAGCGCCACTGACGCTCGATTGCAAGTGCTAGTGAGACCTGATTATGCACGGACAACTAAGAAGTCCACTGTCGGCTTTTTTGCATGACCACGATGACTCAAAACATAATTTTCTCCAAAAATCAATGAGACACAAATTCAATAGATCTATGAAATCAAGCTCAAATTTAACACATTCACACATTAATTCATTATAACATTAGTTCATTATAACATTAGTTCATTATATAAAGCAAAAATTGATGAGAAGGTAAGAAAAATGAAAAGAACTCATTATTTTTACAATTGTTGGAGATTCGACAAAATTGTTATTATTGGTGGTTTTTGAGTTTAAACAATGAAATGATTTTTGAGTTTGTTTTTGTTGAATTAAAAGTGGTCATGTGGGGAAAAATTTGTCCAAAATTGACAAAATCAGTCGTTTTGGTAAAATGAATTAAAATTGATCACGTCTATAAACTGGGTAAAAAATAAGGTCATTTTGAAAATTTTTCCTTTAATTTTTCTTTTTGATTTTTTTGATAAAAATAGGCTAAAGTCTAGGTTCACTAATAAATTTAGCCCTGATTCAAAAATTTATTATATTTGAGGCTAAATATTTACTATTTAGATGAAATTGTTTTACCAGTGAATTGATAGACAATATCAACCATTGACAATTTTGTTTAAATATTAAATATTTAATCTCAAATATAAAAATTTTATAATTCAAACTATAAACATAAATAGGCTAGAAAATTAGACTGTTTTGGTAAAAAAAAAAAAAAAAACTTTTTTTTAAAAAGAAAACTTTATTACTTAAAAATAAGTCGATTATGATGATATTAAGTAAATAACATACGAGTCCATGATTTCTTATATATATTTTTAAGACAAGACATTGTTTGAGTATTTATATTAGATAAGTCACTCATGTCTAGGGATGGCAAAAATCCCTGCAGCAACAAGGGCCCATGGGGGTTGCCCAGTTTGAGGCGGGGATCGGGGACCATTTCATTTCTACACAAAAAAATAGGTCGAGGACGGAATGTTTTTCCATGACTATTTCCATTTCGGGGTGGGGATGAGATTGAGGACAATCCCCCTCTCGCCTTCCCATTTTTATATTAATATATTTAAAATTATATATATGCTTTTAAATATATTAATATAAAAAGTGAATTTAATATATATATTAAATTCACTTTTTATTAGCTAAAAAATCATCAAAAGTAAAGTATAATAATTAATTGTTATTAAATTAAATGACTAATTATGATCATTGAGTTTATTTTTTTAGTATATTAACACAAGATTAACAAAGAAAAAAAATGACTCCAAAAATTTTATTTTCTCATCTACTAAATAAAATATATATTTTTACAATATTAATAAGAAGATTTAATATTATTTCTACAAAAATTAACACAAAATTTTATAAAACTCTAAAGATTTCATTTATTTAACTTTTTTGTCATTTTTATTAATAATTGAAATTATAGTTTATTAACACGTTATTTTTTTAAATATTTTTATATAAATTAAATAAATAATTTATTTAATAATTTATTAACAGATTTTTTAAAGTTATATAACTGATAGAATTTAATTTGCATATATGGTAGGAACAGGTTGCTGGATGTAGTAAGTGAAAAGTTCTCTGTGTATCTTGTTTTTGAGTATGAAGAGCATGATTTGGCCTACTTTATTAAATGTCCAGACCCAGATCAGGTACCCAATAATAGAATGTCTGTAAAGGTAAAATAATTTTTCTGATGGCCACCATGCATGTCTTATTAGAAATTTCACAAATACATTATTCATAGATTTTTTTTAAAAAAAAAATTTGTAGAGAATTCTTCATCAAATTCTCCGCGGTGTTGCTTATTGCAACTCGCAAGAAATTCTCCATCGAGATTGGAAACCTGCGAATGTATTGGTGGATTGGAAAAATAACAGAGTGAAAGTTGCAGACTTCGGACTGGCCAGGCCTTTTGAAGCTCATTTAAAGAATTATAATCATACTCCACAAGTAAATATATATATATATATATATATATAAACTATATATAAACTATCACTCTGTATTTTGCAAGCAATTAGTTCTAAGTACTTTGATAATTATGTGACCATGCAATGCCATTAATTTCTGATTTCGTTGCTCCACGTCGGAACACTTTGTTACAAGGCACCTGAACTTCTAATGGGCTTCAAAACGTACTCTACTGCAGTTGATAAGGTGCCCTACAGAACTTGATAAAAGAGTTTCCTGCTCTCGAAAGACATGGAGTTAACCTTCTTTCTGTAAGTTTTAATATAATAATTAATATCCCTACGCAGATTAGTTTTTGGTTTGGTTAATTTAGATTGGTCATTAAAAAAAAAAAACAGAAAATGCTCTGCTTGGATCCAGACCAGAGAATTACAGCAAAATCAAGCACTCCAGCACGAGTATTTCAAAGATGTTGGGGACAGTTCTTAGCTTTTCAAAATGCAATAAACCTAGTTTATGATTTTGCTATTGATAAATTGAAATTCAAAAATAAGTTATGTTTATGTAGTTTTGGAAGAAATATATTATTATGATAAAAGAAATTTGATATGGGTCATAAATACATTTGTTATTTATTTATTTTTTGCAATTGCATAGCATGGATATATAATTTTTGATTAGGCAGTCTTCTAATCTATTCAATAAATAGATTGGGTATGCAATATTATCCCTACCATAAAAAGGTTTTATTTTTCTATTGAGAAAGTCCCTGCTCTTAAAATCCTCACTTTTCCTTTGTAAATCTTCTCTTCTCCATAAAAAGGTGCACTTTCTCAATCAAAAAGTCTCAACCCTTATAATCACCCATTTTCCATTGTAAATTCCCATTTTTTCATTGAAAAGGTCCCAATATTTTAAATGCCCACTTTTTCATTGTAAATCCCCATTTCTTCCTTAAAAAGCCACATTTTTTCCATTAAAAAGATCTCCACTTTTGTAACTCACTCTCAAAATCTCGAGAATCTCCTTGCAGCGAGCGTTGTTTTCTCTTTAGACTCTTGGAATTTTTTAGTAGACTATGAGAAGAATTCATTTTCATAGAGTCTGCTTCTTTTTTATGTACCCTGCATTAAGTGCATTTATACTTCATGATGTTATCCTTCCAATATTTGCCTTCATGAAACATAGTATAGTATATGCTGGTTTTTATCGGACGGAAGTCTTCTTCTAGCACATATGAGTAGACATTTTAACATATCCAATGGGAAGTAGGATGATGATAAAGCAGGAATATCTAGCTGCAGAATGCATATTTATTTTATAGGATTTTGTTTTCTTTCTGATGGATTCTTGTCTGCCTGCTCATGGTTTGTAGCTTCTACAAGAGCATAACACTAGTGGTTCTAGAACAGATATCGATGATGGTATGTTAATGCGAAATCGAATGCTATGTTGCCTTCGTTTTCTGTTTGCAGTCAAACTTGATGTAAGATACCATTTTTTTTTTTCATCCAAGCAGTGTTTTGGTGGTTTATAAGAAATTCTACAAAACTATAGCTATATAGAGAGTGATGCAATTCAATTAGGATTTTGTCATTCAGTTTTGGCAGCCATTTTTAAGGAGTGATGTTGTTCGACAATTTACCTGGCCACATGCCTTACATAATTTGTTGTTTTTGTAATTGTGTAAGGAGTGTTTTGGTGATTCTGGGAAGATTTTATAACTTCCGGTGGGCTAACAGCCCTTCCCAAGTAATCTCTCTCACACAGCAGACAAACATATTCATTTACAAATATCTAGTATTCAACATTTTTGTCTTGCCATCAGGAAACGAAAATGTTGATATCTAATTTAAATATAAATTGTAAACCTTGTCTTTCAAGCATAAGGGTAAAATAATCAATTTATGATAATTATGTTTGCACACGCATAACTGATGGTTAGTTGATAAATTATTGAGACTTAAGTAAATTTAAGTCGAGTTTAATGATATGAATATAATAAAATTGAAGTAATGATTTGGAATTTAGCATAAGAAGGATTTCATAATAAAATAAATTTAGGTCGAGTTTAATGATATGAATATAATGAAATTGAAGTTATGATTTGGAATTTAGCATAAGAAGGATTTCAGAATAAAGCTCTACACTGACGCACTCAGAGATCCCGCTAACCAATTAGCGAGCAAGGTCAAAGGGCAACGCCCTTGCAAGGGTCCGTGGAACAGAGCCTCCAGGGAATTTTTTTTATTTAATTAATACAATGTATTTTAAGAAATTAATAGAAAAAGTAAAATAATTTATTGTTTGTGAGAAAAAGTGAAAATGTGTAAGAGTATCGATACTGAGAAGGGAAAGGTTGACACTTTTGCCAAAAGTATTGACATTCTGAGGAGAACATGTCGATACCTGTTAAAGATGTCGATACTTTCATCAAAAGTGTCGACCCTTTAAAAGCAATAGGTTAATACTGGGTGAAGGGGTCGACACTTTCATAAGAAAATGTCGACACTTTGAAGAGGCCGATACTTGAGGGGTAAGTACCAACACTCGGCCTTAGAAAATTTTTCAGAATGTGATTTGTATGAAGGTATCGACACATGGGATACAAGTATCGGCACTTTCATTAAAGTGTCGATACTTCGATGCTTGAACAGGAAGTATCGACAATTTTACTCATAAATAAATTCGAACAGACTGACTTTAAAAATATCGATCATTCTATGAAAGTGTCAACACTTAGGTTATAAATATCGACACTTTCACAAGAGTGCCGACACTTTAACTAAAAGTATTAACACTTTGGGTCGACAGAATGTAAATTTGTGCAAATTTTGAAGAGCACTTTTGGGATTTTCAAGACTTATTAAGGGTGAATCAGTCTTTTCACTTACATGTATATAAACCCAAGAGAGGGATTCGACCCTAGTATCTTCTTCATTTGCGTGTTCTCTTTTTTCTCTTTAAACACTCTCTCTCTAATATCTCTCTTTAATTTCCTCAAAAATCGAAGCAAATCCTTTAAGTTTTCTATCAATCTTGCTTACCTAGTGATTTCCCATCTTCTCCTCTACAATTTGGTACCGAATTTGGGTTAGAAATCGCAAGATTCAACAAGTGAGAAATTAGGGTTTCAAGGACAAATTGGAGTTTTTCATTTAAACGACGATTTCAGGCTTTTAAGGATTTTTACAAGTTAAAGGTAACCTTATTAGACCATTATAAGTTCAATTTTTAAGATTTTTAGTATGTTGAAACCTAGGGTTACTGTTTACCCTAAGACTTATATTGATTCTCGCGTAGGAAATATAGTTTTATGTGATAATTTAGGATAATTGGAAGTATGTCGTGATTGTATATGTGTTGGATGATGTTTTGAATATATACATTTCGTTATAGAAGAAAATGTGAAATTTGGAATATTTATTGCCATGGAATTTCATTGTCGGAAATCAGATAAATGGCCTAGTTAATTAGGCCTCAACAAACGTGTCAAGTGTCAACTAAAGGAATTTAACCATGTTTTCCACGAACATTGTATATAATACATTTAAGTTAAATACTTAGAATCGTGAGATTTATTATATGTATGCATGTGTGATACTAGGTGATGTGAACCCCCAAAGAATGACGCTTTAAAAACCCACAAACAAGTGAATATGATGTAAACCTCCAAAGAACGACGCTTTAAAAACCCATGAACAAGTTAATCTTAACCCAGAAAGCCAATGTAATCAGATTATGAACCCTAGACCTGTTGAGAAACTTGTCTCAAGAACCTAGGTTACAAAAGTTAACTGTTAACCTAAAACTCACGATTAAGCAACTAACCAACGGTATTCCGAAAGATATGACACCACAAAGGGTTGCAAGGCCTTTGATAAGTCTAAGTTCATTCAAGAACTCAAGAAGAATTGCTCACAATTCAACACAAAGTTTTAGAACTTTATTCTTTAAAGTTGTTGTAAAATAATATCCTAAAATTATTTAAATACTAAAATCCTAATTGTATCTTATACTAAAAGGAATGCATGTCCTAGTTGAACTAGAACCCCACTAAAAGGAATGCATGTCTTAGTTGAACTAAAACTCCTAAAATCTAAAATGTTTATTTCCTTTAAACACTAGGAAACCCTAAAACAAGTTAAAATAAATAATAAAAATAACTATGGACTACTAATTGTACCAGCCTATTAACATAACAATAATATAAACTAAAACAATTAAATAAAATTACATCAAGCCCACATGTAGAATACAATGTAGCCGTATATGACTTCATATCTTTACTCTTGGACTTGGACTTCTTGTCAAGCTTATCTTTACTCTTGGACTTGGACTTCATATCAAACCTATCTTCCATGAACATACAATGGATCTTGAACAACTTGATCAATTTGTTAACTATCGTGGATCCCATCACTAGGTGCCGAGAACTCGAGTGAAGTATTGAGCAGGCACGAGGACCGTAGTGAGAGTGGTTATCCTCCTTTTGTTGTGAGTAAATTTATACATATATAACTATGTAAATATATACGTGTAATATTTATATGTATGCTTATGTGCTAAAACAAGCTGTTTTATGGCTGAAATGAAAATGTTTACTGTTGTTTCATATAATATTGGGATGATTTATTTATTGTGGTCTGCTATTAAAATTTTATTTGATAAACATGCATATAATGGTTAGGGAGGTTGAATTTGGATTATATGTTCTATAAATATTGTTTGAAATGTTATTGTCGGAGAGGCAAGGCTTGATTTAGATAATTACACCACTAATTTGAAAATGAATTATTTTAATGCATGTATATTAGTGATGTGGCCAGTAAGGTTGGATAATGATTATATGGCCAATGGGCTAATTGTATGACCATTGAGCCTGTTTATTTAATGTATATACATGAATATAGGCTATAAACGGATCTATTAAGAGGTCACGTATTTAAACCCTTTTTTGTGAATATAAGGACTAAAAAAAAAGTTTTTCAAAGTTTAGAATTGTTTCTAAAATTTCTAAAAGAATAAGGGTCTCAAAGAAATTTGGCAAATCAAAATAAAAGAAATTGGCTTTCTTTCTAGTGTCACTCAACTTCTCATTTTTCTTTTGCATAAAATATTATTTTCTTCATTTCTCTCTCAACCCACGGCCAAATCATTTCAAATTTGGACCGATTGTCTTTCAAATTACCATTGGCAAATCATTTCTCGTCATTTCCTGTTTGATTTAGTATCAATTTTGGACTAGAAAAGGTAAAGAGGAGCAAGGAAGAAAGTTAGGGTTGAAGTCAATTTGGAGGATTTTTCAAATTCTATAATTTCAAGCATAGCAAAGGATTTCTCTTAAGTTTTTGGTAAATATTTCACCCATTTTTAAGTTTTCAAGTTCATTTTAGTATAAATGTTGAAATGAATTTTACTACGCCTGAGTTAAGTTTTCAATTTAGGACATTGTGTTAAATTAAGCATTTGAACATAAATAAATTCCTTGAGTGGTTGTGTTTAAAGTGTTGAAACTAGATTTAAAGGTTTGAGTTAGTACATAAATAAATTAAGGTCGGAATTGGCTTAGATGAGAAAGGAAATAATTTGGATAGATTAGACCTTTCGATAATTATCCTCAGTTTCAAAAAAATAGAGGCATTTTTAGGAAAACCTTATTAGAGACAAAATTATTCCACATAGAAAAAAATTTTGAACAAGTACTTATAATGCCAAATCCGAGCTCATTTGACTTATCAAAGAGCCTCCGAAATATTCTAATTTTAGTTCAGAATAACCCTGGTCCTAGCTTAAAGTCCGACCCCGAGCTCAATGGCCGACTCGTGCTCAATGTCTGACCTGAGCTCAATGTCTGACCCTAAGATCAATCTGTGAGTTGAGCACAATGTTTCCGAGGCTGAGCTCAATACCTAAGCTGAACACAATGGTGCCGAGCTGAGACTTTTGACCCCAATTCGAGATCTATACTCTTGACCTGAGTAGAAATGAGTATTAAAATTCTAGAGGTCATAACTTTGGATCTAGAGAGAATTAGGGGACATACAAGCTATCAATAGAAAGTACTTTTCGAGCTCTATAAAATGATTGTCTATGCTAAGTACAATGGTGCCTAAACTAGCTCATTGTTTCCAATCCTAGACCAATGCTCATGAACTTGAGTGTCAAACTTTAAAAGGTCATAACTTTGGATCCATAAAGAGTTAGGAGACATACAACCTATCAATAGAAAGATTTTTCCAATAACTATAACATAATATCTTTTACTAAGCACAATGGTATTGAACCGAGACCTTTGTTCCCAATTTGAGACCTATGCTCTTGAACCAAGCAGATTTGAGTGTCGAATTTTAAAAGGTCATAACTTTGGATCCAAAAAGAGTTAAGGGACGTACAACTATCAATGGAAAGCTCTTTCTGAGTACTATAATATGATGTCTCATGCCAAGCACATGGTATCGAACTGAGACTTTTGTCCCCAATCCGAGACCTATGCTCTTGAACAGAGCAGAATTGAGTGTCAAACTTTAAGAGGTCATAACTTTGGATCTAGAAAGAGTTAGGAGACATATAAGATATCAATGGAAAGATCTTTCTAAGCTTTATAATATGGATATAAGGTTAACCTGACTAAGGTCATTCTAAAGGTTAAAACTTCAAAATAGATCATAGGTATATGTATATGACTAATACCTATCATGCATACATGAATCAAGTTAAGCGTTTATACAAGTGTGAATAGAATTGAATATTGATAATATTCAACATGTGTTATTTAGGTATCGAGAACCCAGGAGAAGAACCTA
Source organism: Cedrela odorata (assembly GCA_035584115.1). Taxonomy (NCBI): domain Eukaryota; kingdom Viridiplantae; phylum Streptophyta; class Magnoliopsida; order Sapindales; family Meliaceae; genus Cedrela; species Cedrela odorata. The sequence continues at coordinate 17,040 of JAXCLQ010016137.1, read as the reverse complement.
GTAAGCTCGAAGATTCGTTGTGGGAGTGGTTACTCTTTTATTGTTGTGAGTAAATTTATGCATACATGAATATTATATTGACATATGTGTGTCATACATATTTGTATTGCTTGTGTGTTAAACAAGCGATTTTATTATTTAAAGGAATTTGAAATAAAAATGTTTTATGTGAAGTGCATAATATTGGGTTGATTTAATTACTTGGTTTACTTTTAAATGTTATGTTATATACATGCTGAAATGGTTGGGGAGACCAAGATTTGATTATATATTTTAAAATCATTGATTGTAAATGATTTTGTTTTAATACATATATAATAGTGATGTGGCCGGTAAGGCCAGATATTGATTTATGGCCAGTGGGCCTGATGTATGACTAGTAAGCTTGTTATTTGATTGTATATACAGGGAGGTAGCCTATGGACAGACTTATTGAGAGGCTGCATAGGTGAGTGGAGCAACAGTGAGGCTGGTATAAGGGAGAATGTACATGGCAAGCCCACTATGTGCCGAATACGCAGATGCGCTGTTATATAGATACCCTATGGAAAGTTCTGACGGCTTGATAGAGCTATCTTGGATTTAACGGATATGATGAGAACAGTCGCTTGTGTCACCAAGCGACTACTTAGGCCAACATCAGTGAGACGGGCTGTATTTTATAATTCATGTTTTACCTTAATAAAGTAATTTTGTAAAAACATGAGATATGATTTGCTATTTTATAAAGAATGTATTGCATATGATTTTGTGCATTAAAGGCTCACTGATGGTTTCGACGTTACCTCGGCCAAGGTAACGATCGAATAAATATGGCCAGCCCGGTATGGATATTTGAAACTATTTGCAGACCAATGAATTACTTTCTTGTGACTTGATTTTTTGAAAATATATATGTATTTAAGAGCATGATTTAAATGAAATCCCAATATCATAATTTGGAAATGCATGAGCATTTATGTACATATGTATGTACTTTATTTACTCACTGAGTATAGTTGTATACTCATTCCTCACTATTACAGCTTTCAAGTTAGGCGCCCTAATACTAGCTAAGCTAGTGGTAGCGCTAGAGAGCCTACGACTCTTTCTATAGTTCTTCTTTCTTGACTTACATATGTACTTTGAGTCCACTAGATATAATTTACTGAATATTTCTACTTGGATTTTGTAATGTATTTGGAAACTAAATGATTATGTAACTATTCTATGATTTGTTCAACTCGAATGGAAATGATTTTCAATATGTATATATACTCATATATGTTCAAACTTAACTAGGGATGATTTCCAAGATTTTGATATTTTAATTATTGATTTTGTGTTATGGATGAATTGATCACGGAGATCAATTTTTTGATAATGATCCTATGGATGAGAGTTATGTATTATAAAACTATTTTCAGGTTTTGGGAAAATGACAAGGAAGCTTTATAGGCTCTCTTGATATATTCTGGAATATGGGGTCTATGGCGATTATCGCAAGAGGCCCCCAGGGTGGAGGCGTGATAGCATAGGTGAGTGGAGCTGCAGTGGGGTTGATATAAGGGGGATGCCCTTGGTAAGCCCATTATGTACTGTGCACGTATGTACGATTATAGAGACCCTATGGAAAGTCCTGATGACTTGATAGAGATTTCTTGAATTTGATGGTTATGACGAAGACAGTCGTTCGTGTCACCAAGCGATTACTTAGGGCCAACATTAGTGAGGTGGATAGTTATTCTATAAAATGCATGCTTTACAGAAAGTAATTAATATTACAAAGTATGAGAAATAATTTTATGTTTTATAAGAATGCATTGCATTTAGTTTTTATGCATTAAAGACTCGTTGATGGTTTTGATGTTGTCTCGGTCAAGGTAGCGGTTGAGAAAGTATGGCCAGCCCAGTTTGAATTATTTGAAACTATTTGCAGACCAATGATTTGTTTTCTCATTATTTGATTATGTGAAAAATATATGTACTTTCGAGTATGATGTTAATGAAATCCCAATATCTGTATTTAGAAATATGTGTGCATGTATGTATATATTTGTACTTTATTTACACATTGAGTATAATTATATACTCACTCCTTACTGTTAAACCCTGTTTTTCAAACATAAAGATAACATGGTCAATAAGTGACATTCACGTTCGCACATGCATATGTATAGTTAGTTGACGCATAATTGAGGCTTAAGTGACTTAAGCTACCTCATGGTATAAGGATTTAAATGAATTAGGTAGAACTTAGCACATATTTGGTTTTCAAGTAATGCCCTACACTGAAGTAATCGACGATCTCGCTAGTAGGTTAGCGAGCGAGGTTAAGGGGCAACGCCCTTGCAAAGAGTGGGGCCCCAAGGAAAAAAAATTATTTTAAGTTTTTAGTGAGAAAAGGTGGAATTTTGCATGAAGTATTGACACTGAGAAGGGAAGAGATAGACACTTTCTTGAAAAGTGTTGACACCATAATGGGGTAAGCTGATTCATGCTGAGGAGAATGACACTTTTATTGAAAGTGTCAACACTTTATATAGAAATCAATACTTAGAGGGTAAGTATCAACACTTGGGCTAAGAGGATTTTTCAGAATATGAACTGGACAAAAGTATCGACATATAGGATACCGATATCAACACTTTTTTTAAAAGTATCGATACTTGAACAGGGAGATATTGACACTTTTGGTAGAAAATAATTCGAACAACTGACTTCAAAAAATATCAATCTTCTTTATGAAAGTGCCGACACTTTCACTAAAAATGTCGACACTTAAGGTAAAAAGTATCGACACTTTTGCCTAGAAAATTTCGAAAGCTACTGACTTCAAAAAGTATCGATCTTTTTATAGAAGTGTTGACACTTTAACTAAAAGTGTCGATCCTTTGAGTCGACAGAACACAGATTTGGGCAAAATTTTGAAGGGTAACTCAGTCATTTCACTTATATGTATAAATACCCATGGGAGGGGGGGGGAGAGAGAGAGAGATCATTTTCAAGCTTTTCATTCATTCATTTTCTTCTTTCTCTTTAAATCTACTCTCTCTCACTTTCTCTCTCAAATTTCTTTACGAATCGAAGCAAACCCTTTAGATTTATGTCGAATCATACTTACCCAGTGACTAGTCATCTTCTCCTCTACAATGTAGTGTTACATTTTGACTAAAAAGGATAAGAAAGAGCACGAAAAAGAAATTAGGGTTTCGTAACAAATTAGGGGTTTTTCGATTAATTGACGATTTAAGGTTCTACAAACTGCTACAAGCTAAAGGTAAGCCTAATAAACCATTATAAATTGAATTTGTATGATTTTGAATATTTCAAAAACTAGGGTTATTGTTCACCCAAGAATTTATGTTAAATTTGAGTAAGAAATCTAGATTTGTGTGATGATTTGGTATATTTTAAAGTATATAGGGATTGTATGCATGTTGAAGGATTATTCAAAATGGGTATAATCCATTTTAGACATAAATGCCGAATTAGAAGTGTATACATTTCGTGTAAGACAAAAATGCGAAAATTTGGAACATTAATGGCCATGGGGTTTCATTGTTAGAAACTGAAAAAATGGCCTAGTTAGTTAAGCCTCGCAAAGTAAAGTGTCAACTAAGAAAATTTAGATATATTCTTCATGCAATTGCATCTAGTGTATATTTGTTAAACAATCAGAATTTTAGAATTTATAAATATATGTTTATGTGATACTAGGTGCCGAGAACCTGAGTGAAGTACTGAGTAAGCACAATGATATGTAGTTGGAGTGGAAACCCTCTTTTTTGTTGTAAGTAAATTTATACATGCATGAATTATGTAAATATATGTGTGTATTATACATATATGTATAGTTGTGTGTTAAACATCTGTTTATGAATATTTTACATAATATTGGGATAATTGTTTGATGTGGTCTGCTGTTTAAAAACATGTTTGATATACATGTTGAAATGGTCGAGGAGGCCGGATTTGAATTGTTTATGTGATTTAAAATCATTATTTGAAAATGAAATGATTTGTTCTTATGCATGTAAATTGGTGATGTAGCCAGTGGACCGGTTATTGAATCAGAGTCAATAGGCCTGATGTATGGCCAATAGGCTTGTGTTTTTATTGTATATACAAGGAGGTAGCCTATGGACGAACCTATGAGAGGCCGCATAGGTGAATGGAACCGCAGTGTGGCTGGTATAAAGGAGAAAACCATGGCAAGCCAACTGTGTACCAGTGCGCAGATGTACGGTTATATAAAGATCTTATGGAAAGTCTTGATGGCTTGATAGGGATCTCATAGATTTGACGGATACAACAAGGATAGTCACTTTATCATCAAGTAACTTCTTGGGCCAATATCAATGAGACGGACAGAGTTTTATAAGTTCAGGTTTTGCAAGAAATAAATTATTTGTTATTTTATATGAATGCATTGCATATAGATTTTATGCATAAAAAACTTATTGATGGATTTCGACATTACCTCGGCTAAGGTAGCGGTTGAGAAAGTATGGCCAGCTCGTTTTGGTTATTTAAAAGTAAATGCAGACCTATAATATGTTTTACATTTATGTGTTGAAAGTAAAAATGTGTATATATATATATATGTATGTATTTTCAAGCATGAAACTAATCAAATCCCAATATCTAAGAATTTAGAAATGCGTGTGCATGTATTTATATGTGTATGTATGTATTTACTTACTGAGTATAGTTGCATACTAATTCCTCAAAATTACAGCTTTTAGGTTAGGAGTGTTAATGCTCGCTGGGCTTGTGATAGCTGTAGAGAGCTTACGATGCTCTTGGTAGGTTTTTCGACTCTTGACTCACATTTGTAACTGATGTCCACTGGATGTGTAATTTTTGAGATATAAGTACAGTATTGTACTTTAATTAAATGTCTATGTAAGAATTTATTATATTGTTCAACTCCTAAGTTTAATGATTTCAAATTGATATTTATATTTATCGATTATTGGATGAATTGATCACGGAGGTTAATTCTTTGATGTTGACAATCCTATGGATTAGAATTTTGTATAAAAATTGTTTTCAGATTTTGGATTATTAACAGCAAAGCCTTAAAAGCTCTTTGACACATTTTGGGCATAGAGAATGTATCAGAAGGGTCTACAGCGATTGTCATAGGTGGACCTTAGGGTAGAGGCGTGACCACAATTACAGCTTTCAGGTTAAAAGCGTTAGTACTCGCTAGGCTCGTGATAGCGGTAAAGAGCTTACAACGTTCTGAGTAGGTTTTTCTTTTTTAACTCACATAGGTGATTAAGGTCCACTGGATATGTATTTTATTGGATGTAATTTACTAGATGTGTTTACTTGGATTTTGTAATGCATTTGAAAACTAAATGTTTATGTAATACTCATATATGTTCAAACCCAACTGGGGATAATTTTCAGGATTATGATATTTTAATATTTGATATTTGTTGTAGATTAATTTATCACGAAGATCAATTTTTTGATAATGCTCCTATGGATGAGAAATATTTTTATAAACTGTTTTCAGGATTTTATAATTTATAAAAAAAATCTTATAGGCTCTCTTGATACATTTTGAGTATATAAAGTGTATCATAAGAGTCTGTGACAACTGTTACGGGCGGATTCTAGGGTCGAGGCATGACAGAAACTTTACCTTTTCACATATGAATTTGATTACAGATTATATGGTGTACATTTGTACCTATACCAAGTATTATCTTGCTAATTTATATTTGCTAGTTTAATAAATTATCTTTACATTAAAATAATTTAAATTTTATTTAGCATTAGTTTTAACCGCCTAAATATAATATATTTTTTTAGAATAAAAGCTTATAGATCTCTTATTATTTACAAAATAATAAATAAGCATATATTTTACAAATTTAATGGACAGATCCCTAATAAAATTTTAATATTTGAGTAAAGTATCCTTATTTACTATTTTGTTAAAATTCAGGGACTTGTCTTGTACTTCTCTATAAATAAATTAGTTTAATTTAATAATTTTAATATCGTTACAGTTTTGTATAAAATTGTTATAATGTATTATCTTTTTTTTAATAATATTTTAATTATTTACATAAAGAAATATGATAATCTTAATAATTAGATTATCAATATTATTATAAATTCTACATGACTATAAATACTATAAAATTAAGACTAACAAATTTTATTATTTTAATTTTTATGAATTTTTTAATTTTAACCACTTTTTATGTTAAAATTTGAAATGTTTTTAATAATTTTTTTAAAAAATAAATATGTAGTATATTAAACTAAATTTGAGAGATGCTTTCGATATTTACCTTTAGGTGACCCTCTATATATTAGGAGTCTACCCTATATTTACTAACCAGCGCCGCCTTCCTAAGCTCGCTCTCCTAAAGTTTGCTTCCCTAATATCTAGTATTCAACATTTTTGTCTTGCCATCAGGAAACGAAGATGGTTATCTAGTTTAATTATGTAAGTTATTACCTTTTCACATATGAATTTAACTGTAGATTATATGGTCCACATTTGTAGCCTATATGTACACCAAATATTATCTTGTTAATTTGTATTTGCTAGTTTAATAATTTATGTTTAGATTTAAATAATTTAAATTTTATTTAGCGGTAGTTTTAACCACCTTAATAAAACCAATTTTTTTAGAATAATAACTTATAGGTCTCTTATTTTTTACAAAATAATAAATAAATATATATTCTGCAAATTTAATTGACAAATCCCTAGTATAATTAATACAATTGTCTTGATATCTAATGGAACCTATTTGTTGTAATATTTGAGTAAAGTAACCTTGTTTATTATTTTTTTAAAATTTAGGGAACTTTCTATTAATACTCTATAAATAAATTAGTTTAATCTAATAATTTTAATATTGTTACACTTTTGCATAAAATTGTTATTGTAGACCATGTTCTTTGAACATAAGATTAAAGTAGTCAATGTATAATATTTATATTCACACATGCATTATTAACGGTTAGTTGACACATCATCAAGACCTAAGTGAACTTAGTTAGTTTAATGATAATAGATTGAGCATGATGAATGTAATGGTTAATTTGGGTTTCAGTATGTTGCCTTACACTGATGCATACAACGTTCTTGTTAGTCGGTTAATGAGCAGGGTTAAGGGACAGCGCCCTTGCAGAGGATTGGCAGTGGAGCCCCCGAAAGGTAAATAGAATTAGTTCTAAAGAATAAATAAGAGAGGTCAAAGAATTAATTTTTTGTGAAAAATTTGTGTCTGAACAAGAAGTATCGATATATGAGACTGAGAATGTTGATACTGTCAATACATGCACCAAAGTATTGATTTAAGGTCACAGGTCTATACCTAAAGAAGTGATCAATACCTTCATAAAAGATATCGATACTTTATAAGACTTAGACTTGGAAAAAAATTATAAGTCAACTAGGTCGATACATATGGAGAAAGTATTAATACATTTTAAAACAGAGAGTTGAAAAATATTTATAAGACTAACCAGATCGATACATTTATCAAAAGTATCGATACATTGCAAATGTATCGATACATGAAGGTAAATGTATCGATACATTGTGTCGAAAGAAATTTCATAATCAAACTTTTATGAACAGATCAATACCAAACCCAATGGGATCGATACCCAATCCAAGGGGTCGATACCTTGCCCAAAAGTATCGTGACTAATTTGAGCAAAATTCGAAAGGTAATTTTAAAATTTTTAAAGATTGTTTAAGGACACTTTGGTCTTTTCGCCCAATTATATATACTCATGAAAGAGGAATTGATTCTCACTACTTCTTCTGTCGTTTTCCTCACTCTTTATTTAGAAAACTTTTCTCTCTCAATCTCTTTAATTTCTTCACAGATCTCTTAAAATACATTGCGATTTCTTACAAATTTTAGTTGCCAAGTGTTTACCCATCATTTTCTCTACAATTTGGTACTATTTTTGGCTAAAAACATTAAAAAAGAGTAAGGAAGGAAGTTAAAGTTTCGACGAAATTTGAGGATTTTCCATTTAAATGTCAATTTAAGGTTTCTAATGACTTCTATAGATTACAGATAAGCCTATTAAATTGTTATAGATTTGATTTTAAGATTTTAAACATATTGGACTTTAGGGTTTATTGTTTATGTGAGATTTCTATGGATTTTTGTATAGAAAATGTAGATTTGTATTAAATTGAGTTAATTGATGTAATTTGATGGTAAAATATGAGTTAGTTCTTATTTGGAATGTGTATATTCGTCTTAGACGAAAATGTGAAATTGAAATAAGTCGGCCATGGGATTTCGTTATTGAAAATCGGATAAATAGCCTTGGTTAGTTAAGTCTCATGAAGTAAATGTGTCAAACTAAGGAATTTTAGCCATGTTTTCCACAAGCATTGCATTTAGAACATATATGTTAAATTATTCAGATTCATGAAATTCATTATATTATGCATATATGGTATTAGGCATCAATAATGGGAGTAGTTACCCTCCCCTTGTAATGAGTAAATTTATACTTACATGAATATGTATACTTATATGTGTGTATAATATTATATGTATGCTTGTGAGTTAAACAAATAGTTTTTCTTGTTAATGAAAGATTGAGATGAACGTGTTTACAAATGATTTACTTTGATATTGGGAGAAAATATTGTGTGGTTTGCTGTTACATTATTTAATTGATATGCATGCTGAAATAGCCAGGAAGGCTTGATTTGATTTATATGATTATACCATTGCTTTGAGAATGATTTGATTTATATATGTATATTTGTGATTAGGCCGGTAAGGCCGATATTTACTATCTGGCCAGTAGGCTTGTATTTACTGTGGTTACAGGGAGGTAACCTATGGACGGACTTATTGAGAAGTCGCATAAGTGAGTAGAACCGCAGTGGGGTTAGTCTAAGGAAGAAAGTCTATAGTAAACCCACTATGTGCTGTGCACTTATGTGCGGTTATAGATACCTTATGAAAGTTATGGCGGCTTAATAGGACTATCTTGGATTTTACGGATTTACGAGGACAGTTACTCGTGTCACCAAGTGACTACTCAGGGTCAACATCAGTGAGATGGGCGATTATTTTTATAAATACATGTTTTATAGAAAATAAATAATTTTATCAAGTATGAGAAATAATTTTACGATTTATAAAAATCTATTGTATATAGTTTATGTATAAAAGATTCACTGATGATTTCGACGTTACCTCTGTTAAAGTAGCTGTCGAGAAAGTACGGTCAGCCTAGTTTATTTGATTAAAACTGTAAGCAGACCTATAAATTATTTTATGATTGTTTGATCTAAATGAATTATGTATATATTTTTAAGTATATTGTTAAAGTAATCCCAATATCATGAATTTAAAAATATGGATACATGTATGTATATATGTATGTGTGTATTTTATTTACTAATTGAGTATATTTGTATACTCATCCCTCACTATTTCAGCTTTTAAGTTAGGTGCGTTAATACTCGCCGAATTAGTAGTAGCTATTAAGAGTCTTCGGCGCTCAGGGTAGGTTTTTCTTGACTCACATGTATATATATTGTCCCACTGGATAAATGTATTTAAATTTTGTAATGTATTTGTAAACTAAACAATTTATGTAAATGTTTATATTTGTTCAACCTGAACCAAAATGATTTTATAAATATTGTTTATGTGTTATGGATGAATCGATTATAGATGATCAACTCTTTGATAATGATAATGAATGATTAATTTTTTAATAATGATCTCATGGATAGGAGTTACTATTTTATAAATTATTTTAAGTTTTTGATGATTTATAGATAAGCTTTACAAGCTCTCTTGATATATTCCGAGTATAGAAGGTGTATCATGAGGATTTGTGGCGATTATCACTAGTAGACCCTAGGTTCGGGGCATGACAGTTATCATGTATTGTATTTTTTTTTAATAATATTTTTAAGAACTTACATAAAAAAAATATGATAATCTTAATAATTAGATTATGAATAATATTATTAAATTTGCATGACTATAATTACTATAAAATTAATACTAACAAATTTTGTTATTTTAATTTTCATGAATTTTCTAATTTTACACTTTTTGTAATGTTAAAATTTGAGATATCTTTAATAATTTTAAAAGAAACTAAATATGTAATATGTTAAACTAAATTTGAGGGAAACTTTCGATATTTACCTTTGGGTGGCTCTCTGTATATTAGTGAGCCTACCCTACATTTACTAACCGTCTTGTCATCAGGAAACGAAGATGTTAATCTAGTTTAATTATGTAAACTCTTACCTTTCCACATATGAATTTGATTGAAAATTATATGGTTTACATTAGTACCCTGTATGTATACCAAATATTATCTTATTAATTTATATTTTCTATTTTAATAATTTATGTTCGGAACATGAAAACATTGTCATGCACTAATTGTTACAATTAATTGTCTTAGTAATTAATTGTTTTTTATTTTCAAGTAATCAAAAAACATTGTCAAGTAATCAAAAAACATTGTCATGCACTAATTGTTACAATTAATTGTCTTAGTAATTAATTATTTTTTATTTTCAAGTAATCAATTCACTGATTGTACGCATGCTTTTAATTTAAACACACTTCTAGATGTGTATACATGCAAATATAATGGAAAAATAAAAGTTTGTTTGGTTTTGGAGCTGTTACCCATAAGTTTAGGTAAATTCATTCACGACAACGGTGCACTGGAACCCAACTTGATCAAACTAAGTTAAAAGTTATATTATTATTATTGTTATAATATAACTCTTCATAAGTAAGATTTGTCAATTTAACCTAGGCTGTCACACCCTGACCTTGGGATCCTCTTGTGGCAATCGCCATAAACCTTCATGACATACCCTCTATATTCATGATGTATCACAAGAGCCTATAAGGCCATCAAACCATTACTCAACACTTGAAAATAGTTTATCAAAATAAATTCTCATCCATGGGATTATATCATAGAATTGATTTCCATGACCAATTCATCCATAACATGCAAAATTTATATAAAAATATCAAATCAAAGATATTACACATGAGTTAAACAAAATAATAAGTTTATTACAAAGTCATTAGAGTTCACAGTTTCTTTTTCATATTCCAAAACCAAATCTATATCCCAGGAAATATATATTTATCCAAAATATTACAAATCCAGAAAGTATTACAAATTTAAAGGTTTTACATATCAAGTGGACTCCAATAATACAAGTAAGTCAAAGGAGAAATAACCTACCAAGTGCATCGAGTGAAAAAAATTGAGTGAAGATTCTGTTGAAAAATAACCATTATGTTTGAAAATTTTACCTTTATGTTTAAAATCGGCGATAGATATTGATAGATTCTACCTTTAGTATCGATCCGTTTGTCTAAATTCAAATTTCAATTTTTCTTTGACAATGAGTATCGATGTGTTCTTCTACATCTTTCAATCTAGGCGAGTTCGTAATTATTTTTGAAGTCTCTGACTTGAAAGTATCGATCTCTTTAGTGAAGGTATCGATCTGGTCGAGCTTGTAATTTCTAGTGAAGTCTCAAACTTGATTGTATCGATTTGTTATGAGAAAAGTATCGATCTAGTCCTTATTATAATTTCTTTTGAACTCTCTAACCTTGAAACTATCAATCCTCTTCCTTATGAGTGTCAATCTGGTTGAATTAATAATTTTTTTCGAAGTCTCTGACTTTAAAGTATCAATCCTCTTCCTTATGAGTATCAACCTCTATCATATATATCGATCCTTATATCTCCATGTATCATTCTTTTAACATTTATCGACCTTCAGAACTTTATGTATCGATCTTGTTGACTTAAACACAGATTTCTCAAAGAAAATTGTTTAGATTTGCACATAAAAATATTTATACATAATTCCCTTTATACTTAAAACATAGTCAAACATATATATATATATATATATATCAATCTCATTGAGTAATATTCATTTGATAAGTGAAATTGGCATCATCACAAATGATATACAACTAATCTTGTTCATCATTAAAAACACATAGACATTCATATGACATCATAAATAACTTATTAAACCAAACTCCCTTATGCATATGATATCATCAAAGAATATTTCTTCTGCTTATATGCTTGACTCTGCTTCTTTGTGGCATGGTAGATTAGCACATATTGGTATTTCTACAATGAAAAGAATGATTAAATGTGGTCTGATTGATTATAATGCAAACAAAATTAAAAAATATAAAATTTGTGTTAAATTTAAGATGGTGAAGAAACCTTTTCATAGCACTCAAAGAACATCTCAATTATTAGATGTTGTACACTCAGATATTTATGAACTAAATGGTTTGTTAACTAGAGGTGGAAATATATACTTTATTACTTTTATTGATGACTGTTCTAGATACGCCTATGTATATTTGCTAAAACATAAAGATGATACGTTTAATATATTCAAAAGTTATAAAACAGAAGTAGAGAATTAATTAGGTAAAAAAAACTAAAATTCTTAAAAGTAATAGAGGTGGAGAATATTTCCCAAATAATTTTATTATTTTCTATGAAGAACGTGGTATTATACATCAATGCTCACCACCATGCACACTTGAACAAAATGATTTAGCAGATCGTAAAAAATAGAACTTTTTTTAAAATGATAAATACTATGTTAATTAATGCAGAATTGCCATTTAATTTGTGGGGAGAAGTTTTACTTGCTGCATGTCATATTCTTAATAGAATTCTTTTAAAGAAAAATAAAATTTCTCTATATGAGTCATAGAAAGAAAGAAAACCCAATATTGGGTATTTAAAAGTGTGGGGTATCTTGCATATTGCAAAAACACATATCCTAAAAAAACTAAGTTAGGTCCAAGAGGAATTAAATGTGCATTTGTAGAATATGCTATAATAGCAAGACGTATAGACTTTTAAATTTAGAGTGAAATATGATAATATAATCTAGAGATGTGGAATTTTTGAGAATTTATTATCTTTTGGAAATAGTTCTCAAACTTCCAGTAATGAATATCAAGTGGAGACTCATATTGGTGGAGGATCAGAAGTGGGGAGATCTTCCAAGGTTATTAATCAACCTTCTGAGCCTTGAAAAAGCAAAAGAATTCGGAGAATAAAATACTTAAGACCTAATGAAATAAATCTTCAATTTATTTATTTTTACTTAGTAGAAGGAAATAAAGAGAAATTTATTAAGAAAATTTCTATATTTCTATAAGTCGATGATGATTCTAAAACTTTTAAGGAAGCCATGTCTTCATAGGGATTCTGTTTTTTGGAAAGATGCCATAAATGTGAAATGAATTCCATTATGTCTAACTACACTAGGGAACATGTCGATTGACCACCTAGTTCTAAACCCATTGGATTTCAATGGGTGTTTAGAAAGAAGTATCACATTGATGGAAGTTTAAATACATTTAAGGCTAGATTAGTAGCCAAAGAATTTCGAACAAAAAGAAGGAATTAATTATTTTGATACATATGCACCTGTAGCTACAATAACTTCTATTAGAATATTATTTGCTTTAGCATCAATATATAATCTATATGTTCATCAAATAGATGTGAAAATAGCATTTTTAAATGGTGATCTCAATGAGAAGGTGTACATGGAATAACCAAAATGTTTTGTTCTACCAGAAATTGAACATAAAGTGTGTAAACTTGTTAAATATTTATATGACCTGAAACAAGCACCCAAACAATGGCATGAAATGTTTGATTATGCTATTATCTTAAATGGTTTTGTTCATAATACTGTTGATAAATGTTTATATATAAAGATGTATGATAACTGTGTTATTTTCATCTATCTTTATATTGATGATATGTTAATTATTAGCAATGAAATGAATGGTATAACAAAAACAAAGAGGTTTCTATCTTCCACATTCAAGATAAAAAATCTTAGTGAAGTATATACCATTTTGGGTATCAAAGTTAAACTAAATAGTGGGAGTTATGCACTTATTCAATCACACTATAATGAGAAAGTGTTAGACAAATTTAATCACTTGAGGATCAAAGATATAAATACTTTGTTTGATCCAAGTATAAAACTTGTCAAGAATGATGGAAGAACAGTTTCTCAACTTGAATATGTAAGTGTTATCGGTAGTCTAATGTATACGGTATAATGTACAAGATCCGATATAGCATTTACAGTTAGTAAACTAAGTAGGTTTACTAGCAACTCGAGTGTTGAACATTGGAAAGTTCTTGGTTATCTTAAGAAAACAAAAGATCTTGGCTTATAATATTCAAAATTCCCTGGTGTATTAGAAAGACATACGATGCTAGTCGAATATTAAGCATAGGAGATAATAAGTTTGCCACGAGATGGATGTTTACTCTCAGAGGAGGTGCAATTTCTTAGAAATCCAAGAAATAAACATGTATAACACACTCAACCATAGAATCAGAATTTATTGCTTTGGCAGCAACAGGGAACAAGGTAGAGTGGCTAAGGGATATTCTATTAGAAATCCCACTGATCTCAAAGAATGTATCAGTAATATCTATACATTGTGATAGTCAAGCTACTTTAGCACAAGCATATGGCAAAGTATATAATAGAAAGTCTAGACACATTAGTTTAAGACATGATTATGTGAGAAAATTAATCAAGAGTGAAATTATTTCTCTCACTTATGTAAAATTTAGTGAAAAACTAACATATACATTTACCAAGCCTCTAACGAAACACTTGGTTAAATCAACATCTAGAGGGATGGAGCTAAAACTCCTAGATTGAGTAATCTAACAATGATTGCAACCTAACCAAAACGCTAATAAAAAAAATTAGTTTATGGTTCAAAGGGTAAAAACAAGTCATTGAATTATGGAGAGTTTTTTTAGCATTAAATAGAACAACCCTATCTGAGATGATTAGTGTTGGTTGTTACAAAAAAAAAAGGGGATGAAAAAAGTTTAAAATTCTTAATGAAGTTTAGTTTAAAAGTGACAAGTGTTTTAAATGTAACAAAGACTGTGAAAACTTCACCTATGTAAACTTTAAAGTGGTGTTGCTTCATATGAGAGTTGAAGTTTTCTCTCTTAAGATGAGCACAAGGCCATTAAAAGTACTAAGCGAGTGTGATATAGAATATAGGAATACATGATGAGTTATGTGTATGGAGTCACCGATTTTTGTCAAAGAAATAACTTGTTCAAGGTAGCAAACTACCTAAGATTTCGACACATACTTGAGATACTTACACTAAGGTAAAATTCAAATCGAAAGATATTTTACTGTATTCATAAACATCGTTTTATTTTTGGAAAAAAATTTAATTTCTATTTGAAAAAGTAGGGATTGTTGGTTTATTTTTGTTCAAAACATAAATAAAATTTTAACAACTAAAATCTCATATTGAAAAGTTTTGCATTTGAGCTGAGCTAAATCCAAGGTCATTTGCAGAGCTGAGTCCAAGGCAATCTGTTGAGTTGCCCCTCGAACAAAAGTTCTTCGAAATTGTTATAAATAAACAAACTAAAATATAATATAACATACTCATTGTCGTTGTCCTAAAATCCTAAATCACGTCAATAACTAACATTCATTTATTACCTTCAATTTCGGACAAAGGTTCTCGAAAACATTTACAGTCTTTGACGGACTTGATTCTTCAGATTGGCTTTCCGGATTTGGTTTACGCAATAAGAACCTTCATGAAAACATTTCATGTAACATAATACTTGGAAAGCAAGGTATAATTTGCATTAATTAATTCACAGATGTACCCACCCAATAATTTCTCTCCCTAAAGTAACTGGGAAGCCTGTGGATTGTATATTTGGTGAGATGGCAACTGGGAAGCCTCTATTTGTAGCTACTACCTGTCCCCTTACTTTAGGGAGAGAAATTGTTGGGTGGGTACATTTGTGAATTAATTAATGCAAATTATACCTTGCTTTCCAAGTATTATGTTACATGAAATGTTTTCATGAAGGTTCTTATTGCGTAAACCAAATCCGGAAAGGCAATATGAAGAATCAAGTCCATCAAAGACTGTAAATGTTTTCGAGAACCTTTGTGTCACACCTGTTTCTTACTAACTGCAAATTTCTTTATATACAATACAATTATTTTATTTACACCAAACTTAAACATTTTTAGTCTACAATTTTTTTTTTTATATATACATACAAGTGTACATATAATACAACTCTTTGTAATACATATAGATTCTTAAGTACAATCCTATAAGCCTATACACATTACTTGGCTAATTTACAAATTACATATATTAAAATAAAACTACGAATACGCCTAACATCCTCGCTTGCGTACTCGATCGTCCTTAAGTGTTATTATCTGAAAAATAGATTTTTCAATAAAAAGTGAGATAAACATCTCAGTAAGCAAATCATGCAAGTGTTATATGTCGATGTAGTATAAAATATGAAGACTTAAACAATCAATACATTTCAAACAAACTCATTCAAAATTCATACATATTCAGGGCGGCTTAGTCAATTAGTGTCACCTGCACCCATGGTGACCCAGTTACAAAACATGATCATGTATTCCGCTTAAAGCAGATATTTTCATTTACATATAACAGAAGCGCGCATGACGCGCTAAACAGAATTCTTACTAACCTACAAACCTCGCCTTTAACACGAGATCCGGCTATATCAGAATAATATAACTAATGACTAAGCCACAAAACAATTTCATTTTATTCAAACTTTCACACATCGACAACATTTCATAAACATTTCATAAGTGCGATAGAGGCATTCGACCTTTTAAAAATTGCCGCAAAACTGTGACACGTATCATTTTCAAAACTCAAGGAAAAATCAACAATCCAAATCAATTTCAAGAAAAATCAACAATCCAAATCAATCATTATTGAGATATCTCTCAAGCTGCTCTAACATTTCCTTTGCCGTTCTCTAACCAGAAAGCGGTAGTCCCTGCATCCTCTTGACAGCTTTTATGGGAGACTTTTTATCAGTAACCACATACTGAAAATTGCACAAGTCTATGAGTTGCTTCACCTCTTTTCTCTTCTTCGCCACACATCTACCTAGCCG
>JAXCLQ010016116.1:0-36028 GCA_035584115.1 Cedrela odorata | reverse complement strand
ATTAAATTAAAATGTTTTATTTAAAAATTAAAAAATTACAACTCATAAAAAATTTGAATTAAGATGAACTGTATTATATTAATAAGTCATAACAGTCAAATAAATAAAATTATTATTTAATACAATAAGACATTTTATATGAAGGGTCGCTTTTAATTATCATCGATAATAAATATGAAGGGTCGCTTTTAATTATACGTGAATATTAATTTTTTATTTGTATTTTAATGTTTTTGAGTTATCATAAAATGAAATGCAATATATAATATCTTCTGTATTAAAATCATAATTAGAAGATGATGAGAGTGAAAGATATCTGCTTGAGCTAATTGCAACAATTGATCACTAAGACAAACATTTAGGCATTCGTATATTATTATTATTAATATGTTAATGTTATTAAATTCAAATTATTTGGTAACTATAAATAAATATCTTAAATTTTGATCCTCAGAGTAATTAATGACTTATAAATTTTAATGTTATGCATGTATGTTATTATATTTTTAATTTCCTCATGTTCCAATAGATGTTCAAGTTGCTCATTTATAAATTCAAGTATCTTAAAATTAATATCTCTACATATTTATCCTTACAAATGTTTCATGAAAATATTTCTAGTTTGCTATAAAATATATATAATTTTTATTTTACCAATATTTAATGAATATATACTTGTAATAAATATTTATTATATAAAAGTTTAATATTTTATAACATTTCATATAAGTAATCAAAGTGAGGTTCAATTGCTCTAATTTTTTAGCACAATTTTATAGGCACAATTTGTTTAATATTAATGCTATATGTCCTTGATATATCATTTACTTGATTAATTAGAAAATTTATAGCTTAATTATTTATTTTAAAAATAGACTTTAAAAGAGAAAAGTAGACAATATATGAGATAGGATAAAAAAGAGTATAATTTATTAATTTAAACAATTTATTGTCTTAACATATTATTTTTAATTGACGTGCATGTCATCTCATCTTGACTATTAAAAGAGTTATCATTTGTTGGTTATGAATATTTATATATTTTTTTAATAAAAAACTACGTAAGAGAGGAGATTTTCTTCCATTGTTGATGCAACAAAAATCCTTCTAGAGACTCATTGCACCAACGTTAATCTTCTTTATCTTGCTTGGACGTTGTTTAACATGAAATCACAACGAAATCTTAGGGGGTAAAAGTTGGTAGTCTAGGAAAAATCTACTGATGCTTAAGTTAGAGTTTTACTTTATAGTGTTTGAGAGAAAAGCAATGAGACAAGGACTATCTTTTCCAAAAACTAGTTACAGGCTTAGTTTAGAGTTATTTCATAATGCACACCTGGTTATTCTCGATCCCCTTTTTATAGATATTGTTTTATATTAAATCTCACAAATTTAGTAAAATTTCATGGAATTTGAAAATAATAATCTCAATCGTATTCGGATTTCGTAAATTACGGAAATTTTACTTTATAAACATCGACTTTTCGAATTTTATGGGATTTCGAGTCCTTCTTGCAAAATATGTTTACCAGGCTGTGAATTTTTATTATGGAATGAGCTCTACTTGCAGAGTACATTTACTATGCTAAGGATCCTTCATAATCCAAAAAGAAATTGAAAAGAGAGTGAGTTTTTTTATAGATACATAACTGCCAAGAGGTCTTGGAAGTTTTGGCTTGAGACTTCTTCATTCACATGAGATGAGCTTTATACTGTATTGTATTTCTGAGGCCTTTTTCAAGCTACTCCAGAAACCTCCACGAGTGGGAGAAGTCTCAAAATTGACACTCGAACCTAAGGCCTTTTATCTTATCTCAAGAGGTCTCGACCTTCACTATACCTGAGGTCATTGTTATCCCCTTGATTGTGTCTCTTGGATCGAGCAGGGCCTCAAGCTCTTCTTTCATCTTTCATGGGACTTTAATTCTGGCTTACAGCCTTTTAGATTTTACTTATCTCCCAGACTGCATCTTTAACATCAGGCCCCCTAGTTTTAGTAAAAAAAAAAAATAACTGTTTTGACAAAAACTAAAAATATAATGCGAAAAGACGTACATGCTAACTTTAAATGCTTAACTTGGAATTCGCCAGCCTCCATCCACGTGGTAATCTTCAATTGGCTCCTAAGATCACGTCATTTCGGGCCCTAAAAGATCTTCTTAACCTTCATAATGGCCGCCCCTTTTTTGTATTTATTAGATCATCTTCTAACCTTCTATCTAACATGGCTTCACCTCATCCATTGATCTCTCTTTCTCATCGACGACTGAGGTTTCTTTTCTCAAAATACCATATTGTTCACTCTTTCACTCCATTCATCTTCATTTCGTATTCCAACTTTCTTCTCATTGCAAGCAGCTTTGACAGAAATGAAACTTCAGATTTTATGCAAAAACTCTTTAGCTAAACTCCCTTTCTTCTTCAATCAAGAACCGATAAGTTTCTATTATTCCATTGTAATTTTTTATTTCTATTAAATTTTGGTACTCTTGGTTGATTGAGGCGAATGATGAATAACATTTTAGGGTTAGAAACCTTAGGTAAATGTTTCATGAGTTATTGATGATCCGGAGCAGATCTTGATGTTTTACTTTTCTATCTTGTAAATAGAGATGGGTTCTATTTCAAGTGATAATGAGACTATTCCAAGATAACCAACTCTAAAGAAGAGCTAGTTGTGGTTTCTACTCCTCTCCTTGTCTTAGAGACAAAGAGACATATTACACCTTTTGAAGCAGATTGGTTCCTTCCTTCTATTACAGAGTCAAACTTAGGAGCTTATACCCGTTGTTGTCACATTCCTGAAGGAATTTACCTTAGAGTTCCTGAGGAGGATGAACTTCCTAGTTGCCCTCTTGACAACGATGAAACCACTTCAAGACTATTTTACTATTTCACTTTAGGGTCAGACTCTTACTTCATAACTATTTTACTAGAATCTTTGAGTCTTTTAGTATTCCTCCATATGAACTGAATCTTAATAGTTAAAGAATTTTGTCTAGTTTATTTGTCTTATGGAATTATATTTTAGATTCAGCTCTTTCAATTAAGGAAATTGAGTCTATGTACCTCTTAAAAAGGAACCCAATAAAGAACCTTAGATGGTACTATCTTCAAACCCGTCTTAGAAAACACAATCCTATAACAAGCAATCCATTTTGCAATAAGGATTAGAAGAACAAGTGATTTTTTGTTATAGTGACTGGAACCTTAACAACGACATCCAGTTGCCTAGATTATTTGGAGATGAAATCACCTGGAGTAAGTTACCTGAGTTTAGTGCTCAAAATTTGGATAGGGTTGAGATGGCCAAGTCTTCGGTATCTAGCCAAAGATCTCTCCTTTCTGATGACGACTTAATTTCATAAGGGTTTGTGAATTTTTGTGTTTTCAATGGCCAATTGGCTTTAGAAAAGGTACTAGTAAGTATCTTTTTCTTCTTCTTTCATATGTTGAATTATGTTATCTGATCTCAGTCTTACTCTTTCTTTTGCATAAAAGATGACTCCAAAAAAATCAGTGCCAAAATCTCTTGATGTATTGAGGCAATTGGCCAAGGGTAAGAAAGCTGAGAAGGCCCCCCAAACTCCAAGGACTAGGCCTGGGTCTTCTGCCCCCAAGAGTTCTACTGATACATTTGCTTCCTTTAATGTTGCTAGGCCTTTTGGCTCTAACGAAATTCTAACTCCTAGCAGAGCAGTTGTGATCTAAGGTAACTTACCATCCTCTCCTGCCCTCAAGATGGACAAGGGGAAGTGTAAGAGAAAGGTTAATATAATGAAAGAGGATGATGGGTCGAGGCAAAAGAAGGGGTTGTCTAGTGAGCTTATACCCGTTGTTCGAAAAGTTGAGGAGGCAATTATGAAGCCTCAACATATCCTAGAGAACCTTTTTGAAGACAAAAGGGAATTCTTTGTCTATTTTTTTCCTTGTATTAACCAATAGGTTCTGAAGATTAGTCTCAAATACTCTTGTTAGTGCTTCAACTTTAGGACTTTTAGAATATTTAGTAAGGTGGTTGAGTCGGGTAAATTGATTCTTATTTTATATTTGAAAGAAAGAGACTCATTTTATCTCTTCTAACGTTTGATCATTTTTGTGTTAACTGATTCGAATATAATATGCAGTTATAGTGCACCGAGATGCTATTGAGGTTGCTTCCTAGGGGTCGCTAGAGTTTACTCAGTTGGTCATTAAGGCCGAGAAGGTAGAGAAGGACTTAGCCTTGGAGAGGACTAAGTTCAAATATGAAAAGGATAAATGGGCTCGAGAGATTGAAGAGCTCTAGGCCAAGGTGTTCATTACAGAGTTTTTCTAAGCAGAATCCAACAGAAGGATGAGTATCCTTGTATACAACCTAAATGAGTCAAGGGGGGAATTTTAGAGGCTTTGCCAAGAATATAAGGAGAAGTGTCAGGAGCTGGAACAACTCTTGGAAGCTGAGAATAACAAATTTGTGTTTTTAGCCATTAAGCTTGAAGAGGTCGATGGGCTGGTCGAAGCCATTGTTTATGAACGGGTCAATGAAAGAATTGATCTGACTTGTAAAATATTTCAAAGTCGATATCCAGATATGGACTTGACCTAGTTATATGAAGCTTTGGAACGTACGCCTCTATCTCCTGGTAAGAAGTTTTCGGATAATACCACAATCATTTAACCACTGTAACTTATAAGGTCTAGAATGTCTAACAGTGTGCAGGCTCAAATTATCAACAAGTATCTTATTAGCGACGTTCACATAACTACCACCATCTATAATCAAGTTACAAACTCTATTCCCAAAATTGAATGCAAGAATAGCTTATAGGAGCTAAAACGTTACCTCGTATTGCCACCGCACTTGACAAGCTCTAAAATTAGGGATGTGTTGTATCTTTACCTCGCAATGAGGGACTATTTTGTGAGCTTAGTTTGGTAAAGGAAGATTCAGTAAAGATTAATCGCCTCATCTACTACACTAACAATGCGTTGTTTCACACCAAGTCAAGACACTCCTCACATGCAAAGCTAGCACTAGCATTAACAGTGGCAGCGAAGAAGCTGCAACTGTATTTCCAAGCTCATTAAGTAGTAGTGCTAACAAAGCAGTTGATGAGACAGATTCTACACTGACCCAACCTATCAGGTCGGTTAGTGAAATGGTCAATCGAGCTTAGCGAGTATGACATCAGATACAAATATAGGAATGCAATAAAGGTACAAGCCTTAGTCGACTTCGTGGCAAAAATATCCCGAGAATTGAGAATAAGAGAATCTACTCGTTTTAAACAGGGTCGAGCCGATCTAGAGCCTTTGTTTTAATGGAGCTTCGAATACACAAAGGGGGAGCCGGAGTTGTCCTTGTGAGCCCAGACAGAATCGAGGTAATGTATTCCTTAAAATTCAACTTTAAGGTTATTAACAATGAGGTGGAGTACGAATCTCTAATTACAGGGATCAATTTAGCCCAAGCTTTAGGAATCACAAGCTTAGACATTTACGGTGACTCTTAATTAATAGCCAGCCAAATTGACGGACAATTCTAGGCTCGAGAAAATAACATGTAAGCTTTCTTAGAGAAAGGTAAACAAATCTTGGGCACTCTGAGGGTTATTACAATAAAGCAGATCCCTAGGTCGGAAAACTCCAAGGAGGACAATCTAGCAAAACTGGCCTCTACTTTCAAAGTGAATACCTCAGCCTCGGTTTCGATCAAAGTACTAGATCTTAAGTGCACTGATGCGAACAATGACTGACCTACCACAGCATAAATCGACTCTTATCATAACTGGATAGATGAGTTAAAATCCTACATCCAAGAAGGAAGACTTTTGGATGACAAGAATGAAGCAAGAAGAATAAAAAACAGGTCGGCAAGGTATACTATTATTAATGAAGAATTATACAAAAGGGGCTACAGCATCCCATATCTCAAATGTTTCAGATCTGAAGAGGCGGCTCGAGTTATTGAAGAAATCCACCGTGAAGTATGCTGCAGACATGGGGGAGCTCATTCCATGACACATAAAATCCTAAGGCAAGGATATTACCAGCCAACACTTTCACAAAATTCGCTTTATGTGGCAAAAACTTATCACGAATATTAGGTATATGACAATATTCCAAGGTAGTCTCTTGAGAAGGTAACATCTTTGATGAGCCGCTAGCCATTTTTCCAATGAGGATTAGATCTCATTGGCCCCTGCCTCCCACTCGAGCTAACACAAAATATATTATAGTAATCATTGATTACTTCACCAAGTGGATAGAAGCTGAGCTATTGGCCGCCCTTACCGAGAAAAAAGTCACAACATTCGTCAAGCAGAATATAATTTATCGATTCAGAATTCCTCAAATATTGATCGTAGACAATAGAAAGTAATTCAATAACTCAAATTTCAGGAAATTCTATGCAGACTTTTCAATCGACTTTAGGTTCGTAACACCTACCTGCCTAAAAGCCAACGAGCAAGTACAAGTCACAAATAAAGTAATCAAAAAAGTAATCAAGAAAGTACTCAAAAAGAAACTCAATGAGCACAAGGGTGTACGAATTAATAAAATTTTCAAGGTCCTTTGGGCTTACAAGATCACTCCAAAGGCAGCCACAGGCGATACCCCATATAGCCTGACCTTTGGATGTGAGGCGGTAATTCCCATCGTGATCAATATACCAACCTTCCTAATTGATAGCTACGATCAGACAAGCAATAACCAAAACATGCGTTTAGAGTTAGATCTGCTAGAAAAAAGAGAGATCGAGTAATGATAGGGGCAGCGACTTACCAGCAAAGAGTAGTTAGGTATTACAACTAACACGTTCGACATCTTACTTTCCAAGTTAGAGACTGGGTCTTGAGCTAGGTTACCTTAAACACTAAAGTGTTAGGAGAAGGTGCTCTCGGGGCTAATTAGGAAGGACCATACAAAGTCGCCTAAATTTTGAGACTTGAAATCTATAAATTATAATCCCCAGATAGAAGTAAGGTAAAAAAAAACCCTGCAATGTTGAATGATTGAAGTTGTATTATTTCTAAGAATTATAAAGGATTTGTAAAATCTTTTTTGCTCTGAAAATAAATGAAGTTATTATTTTTCACAGAAGAATTTTAACAACAAAGATCCACTGATGAACAGATGACCCCCAAGTCAAATGGTAAAGAAACACAAAGTTTGGGACAATGTCACCCATGATTTGAAAAAGTCCGAGGTTAGCCTTAGGACATAAAAAAATAATCTGGTCCCTAGAAATCTAAGTCTCAATCATCTCGGGATAATACTATCACTAGCTCAGATAAACCCTGAGTACGATCTCAAGATATAAAAGAGCACAGTGGTTTCCGGATGATTAGTTTTCTATTCAACTCAGGGTAATATTATCCATAAGCTCGAATAAGCCCTGAACAAGATCTCATGATGTATTAGAGCAAAATGGTTCCTGAGTAATCATAGTTCTTCAATCATCTTAAGTAATATTATCCACAGCTTGAATAAGCCCTAAACACCACCTCATGACGTATAAGAGCAAAATGGTATCTGAATGATTAAGCTTTCCTATTGATCTCTAAAGTAATATGATCCACAACTCGAATAAGCCATGAGCACGACCTCATGACGTACAAGAGCAATAATGATTTTCAGATGGCTAAAGTTTTACAGTCTTCTCAAGGCAATATTATCCATAGTTCAAATAAGTTCAGAGACTGATCTCAAGACACATAAGAATGGAATGGTTCCTGGATGATTAAGTCTTGCGTCCCTCTCGGGATAATATTATCTACTACTTGAATAAGCCTTGAGTCCTGTCTTAGGACGTCTAAGAATACAAAAATCCTCAAATGATTAAGTTCTCGATTCATTTCAGGGTAATATTATCCTTAGTTTGAAAAAGCCATGAGCATGGTCTGGGGACAGACAAGAGCGAGAGGGTTTCTATATGATTATTTCTTACATTCATAACCCAAATAAGCCCTGAACACGATCTCATGACAAAGAAGGGTAGAATGGTTCTTAGATAATAATGATCAGCCTTCATTTAGGGCTAATAACATCTAAAGCCTAAGCAAATCCTAAAAGTAAATTCAGGATGCAAAAGGGTGAATGGTTCCCTCATGGTTATAGTTAATGAATTTAAGTTAAGGCAATAATGTTCGAGGTTTATTGAAACCTTAAAGCTAAGTCGAAATAGTTCCTACTCGAAGATATCTTCTCTAAGATATGGAAATTAAAAGATTAATTTTAAGAGTACAAGTTTTGTACTTTTAATTCGGCTCAGTTCAGGTCAGATTTATTTTTGAACCATTTTGAGCTTTTACAACAATTAAGTTATGTAAATTAAACTAAGTACAGAGTATTAAGAGTGAAAGAAAAACAAAGAGACACAAAGATTTATCTAAATTAAAAGTATTTTATTAATAATTATCCAAAGTACATTTCATTTTTTTAAAAAACAAAAGACTAAATATATCTCTCAATAGGTGGGGTAGGCTGGATGGCTGGTTGGATCTGAAGGAGTGGCAGCAGTCCGCTTAGTAAGAGTAGCTTCAGACAGCTCAACAGAAGTGGCCTCGGTCGGCTTAGCAAAAGGCTCATCAATTAGCTCAACAAGAGGAACAAAACAACCTTTAGGTTCGGATGAGCGTCCCTTTCAAAGAGTGTTCAGTCGAAGAGTACCAACCAGAGAGTGGATGCACATGTCCTAAAGCCTCATATAGCCAAATCAAGTTTAGATCTATATAACAGCTTTGGAACATTTCGCAGGTAAGGTCAATTATTTCATTAATCCGCTTACGAATAACATCCTCAACCACCCCATCTGCCTCTTCAAGTTTAGTAGCCAGGAGCACAGACCTTTTCTTCTCAGCTTCTAGGCATTGCTCTAGCTCTTAGCACTTCTCTTCAGATTCTTGGCGAAGTCTTTGGCATTCCTCCCTTGACTTGTTCAGGTAAGATTCAAGGGTGATCACTCTTCTGCTTGACTCAGTTGGGGAAGACTCCGCCGTTGCCGCCCTGATTTGGAGCTCTTTCATTTCCAAAGCCTACTGTGCTTTCTTAGACTCAAACTTAGTCTTCTCTAAGACTAAGTTCTTGTTAGCCTTAAAGGCTCGCTAATTAGACTCTAACGCCGTCAAGGAAACATCTTCAAGGACATCTTGGTATGCTATAATCGCATATTAAATCTAAATCAATCAACACAAATGTGATCAGAAGTTCGAAGAAATAAAAGGAATAATTTTTCTTCCAAACACAAAATGAAGATCAACTCACCCCGCTCATCTACCTTATAAAATAATCCACAAGTTCCAGAGCCAAGGTACTAGCAAGAGCCTCGGAATACTTGGGACTGATCTCCATAACCTGGTGGTTAATGTAGGGAAGAAAATGGGCAAATAATTCCCTCTTGTCTTCTCCATCAGGAAGATAGCTTGGAAGTTCATCCTCCTCAAGAACCCTAAGGTAAATTCCCTCAAAAATGTCGTAGCAATAGGTATAATCTTCTAAGTCTAACTCTGTAATAGAAGAAGGAATCAATCCACTTTATAGAGTGTTAAGCTCCTTCCCCTCATAATAGAGGGAGGAGCAGGGACGACTGCTAACTCTTTTTTAGAGTTGTTTCCCTTGGAAGCAGTCTTGTTATTATTTGAAACAGAATCCATCACTATTTACAAGATAGAAAAATAAAACATCAAAAGTTGTTTCAGGTCATCAATAACTCATGAAGTATTTACTTAAGGTATCTAACCCTAGAAATCTATCTATTGTTTGCCTCAATTAACCAAAAATACCAAAAATCCAATAGGAATAAAAGGTTATAAGGAATAATTAAAACTCACAGATTTTTGATTGAGGAAGAAGAGGAGCTTAGACAAAGAATCCATGCTGGAAGTTCGAAGTTTTGCCACTGTTGAGATTACTTGCAATGAGAAAAAAGTTGCAGTTTAAAATGAAGACGAACAGAGTGAAGAGTGAAATAAAATGTATTTAGACGAGTAGAGAAACCCTAGCCGTTGATAAGAAGGAGAGATCAAAAAACGAGATGATGTCACGTGGGATGGAAGGTTAGAAAGTGGTCACAATTAAATGAAAATGAGGCGGCCATCATGAGGGTTAGGAAGATCTCTTAGGGCCCGAAATGACGTAACACTGGGGACTAATTAAAGGCTGTCGCATTGATGGAGGCTAGTGGATTTCAAGTCAAGCATTTAAAATTTGTAGACGAACGAGTCTTTTCAAATCAAAATTTGTAGTTTTTGTCAAAACAGTTATTATTATTTTTTTTTTTACTAAAACTAGGTGGCTTGATGTTGGGGATGCAGTCTAGGGCATGAGTAAAGCATAATAGGTTTTGGGTCCAAGTTAAAGTCTTACGAAGGACAAAAGAAGAGCCTTAGGCCTATACCAAGCCTAGAGACACTGTCTAGAGGATAACAAAAACCCCAAGTATAATGAAGGACAAGACCTCTGAAGGTCAAATAAAAGGCCTTGAGTTTGGGTATCAATTCCGAGACCTCTCCCAATATGGAGATCTTAGCAGCAACTTGATAGAGGTCTCAAATATGCAACACAATCTGAGCTCATCTTAAGTGAATACAAAAGTCTTAAACAAGGATTTTTGAGACTTTTCAATAATTACGTATCAAGGTAAGATTCATTTCTTTCCCAATTCCTTCTAAATTATTCCATAATAAGGATCTTTAGCCTGATAGATGTCTTCTGCAAGAAGGGCTCAAGATCTTGCAAAATGTGAAAAACTAATGCTTAAAAAGTAGAATCTTGGTGATTCTTGGAATTATAATGCAACTGGGATTATTATTTCCAAATTTCATGAAATTATACTAAACTTGAGAGACTTAAACCAGCTTATAAGAGGAAACCAATGGCAAACAAGCATGCACGATGAACTCTAGACTAGACTTGAGAACTTAACTTCAAGTTTAAAGTACACATTATCTTGATACTTCTCTTTTCTCTCTCACATAAAAAAGAAAAACCCTAGCTTAAGCATCGAATGATTTTCACCAGACAATCGACTTTTACCCCTTTAGGTTCCATTGTACTTGTAGTTTAAACAATTAGTCAAGTAAGGAGCAAAAGATCATTGCTGGTGCACTAAATCTATAGAAGGATTTTTGCTACATCAATATAATATTTATTTTATCTATTGTCAACTTACTAGTTAATGTGTGTGATCCTCTAAGTTCACCGTGAACTTGACATGAGCCAATACAAAACCCATATAGTCGCACTTATATGTAGTAAAGTCTCTCTACTGTCAACTCCCAATCCAGTGTGTGCCATTGTGTTGTCAAACCCTTAACTCGATCATAGGATCAGAAACTCAATTATATACGAGATTCGAGTATCCGCAAAACTCATTTTTGAAAATCACGTATTCTGGCCATAGATTTAATTCTCGTGTATGACAATCTTGCCTAGGATCTTAAGCTCAAATATCTGAGCCAACAGATTCTTTATTGATCATCAACTGTCCTCATACAATAAGAACACATTGCCATCAAGTTTTTTTTACTAAACGTGGCTAGTTCAATACTATATACACAAGTGAACGATGTGCCTCAATGCAAAAGACAGCCGTGATATCTCATATCAAATTATTAATGATGATATACTAATACGATTATGTGACAAATCATTGACTGTGGATATTCACCCATATAATTCATCACGTTTGATCACGTTCATTAACACATTATCTAACATATTACCCATGTTCATGCTCTTGTAACATAAGATTCGTCACCCAACTATTTGTATCTAATACTAATTATTGGCAACATTTGAATATGCTAGTAATTTGGCGCCCACTTCACACTTAAGTGGTAAACAGTGTGCGTAAACTATTTATGAATAATGATTTCCTAAATTTAATTTCTTTTGGCTACCAAACCTTATAAAACTACACTTTTTTATCCCATAAGTTGAAAGAGATTTATTGCAACTAAGTGTAACATTCCTAAATCCGGAGATGTTACCGATAGGTGATGGAGTCTACAATCACTCTAAGCCTCTCTCTCTGTCTGTATGAATGTATATACAATTTTTCTAATAAGTAACAACAGTAGACACAATGCATAAATCACATAAGGGTAATAAGCTCGATTAATCATGAAATATCAGGCATAGAAACTAGATTTGGTCACAAGTAAATTCATTTCAAAACTAAAGTAAAAATAAAACTCAAATTTTTCTCGTATAAAAATTCAATTTTTATTATTCAAGATTATAAAGCATAACATCTATAACGTCTGTAAATTTGAAAATTTGCAACTGTAGCATCTGCAATATTTAAAAATTTTAATCGAATAATTTGATATTATTTGATTAATTAAATTTCATATAGTTTAGAATTTTTTGGTAAATGATTGAATTTTAGACTTAGAATGGTTTTATTTATTTAGGTCCAAATCTAAATTCATAAAATTGGGTTATAATTAGATTTTTTGGGATTAAGGATAAATTAATTTTGTTGGGACTAAAATGAAAGTTTTTTTTAAAGTTTTAAACTATTTTTATAATTTTAAAAAGAATAAGGGCTAATTGATATTTTACACACCAAAATAAAACAATTTTGGCCATCTTCTTCCCCATTCCAGTAGCCATTTGTCTCCTTCCATTTTCACAAAAACAAAACCTTGCTCTCATTTTCTCTCTCAAATTCTGGCTAAATTACTTCAAATTCGAGCAATTTTCTTTCAAATTCTAGTTACCGGTAAGCTTTATAAAGCGTTAGAAGCTTGAATTTTGATTTGTATGAATTGAAATTGAAGATTACTATTTATCCAAGAAAATTCTACTTAATTTTGCATAAAAAAAATGTTAGATTGTATTAAATTAGAGTAGGAAATGCAGTATTAAGTTGATTTGGCATTAATTTAAGTATTGATTAGAAGAAATTAGAGTGTTTTTGTCTTGAGTGAACAATATTTTTAAAGGTGCCACATTATTTTTGAATATGCTATAGTAACTTCGATTTGTACAGTACTTTTAATCTATACAGTAACTGTTTTATACAGTAAATCCGATATAAACAGTATTTAGCTACAGTACTTCAACATTAACAGTCTTTGCTACTGTAAATTCAGCATAAACAGTATTTACTATAGTTTTTAGATCAAAGCCATTTTTGTTTGCTTAGGCGAAAATGTGTAAATTTAGGATAGTAAAAAATGAAGTTTATAATAAATTAACCATGAAAATTCATTATTGAAAATATAGAAAATGATATTAATTAGTTAAAGTTAGTTAAGTATATTATAGTAAGGAATTTAGTCATATTTTCCACTAGAATTGCATTTAGTGCAATTATATTGATTATTTAAATAGTAGAATTAATAAGTTATGTATGTATGACATTATGTTACGATGATCCAAGAGAAGGACTGAGTAGGCGAAAGGGTTGTTAGTAGGAGTGGTTACCCTTTCTTTATACTAAGTAAATTGTGCATGTATTTTTAATACTTTTGAAATAATATGATATTTGAGCATGTGTTTGAAAATAATATGAAAATTAAAGATTTTGAATGTTTTATATGCTGATATCAAATTCATGAAATGATTGTTGAAAATAATGTTGATGTGTGAATGTTTATAAATGAAAATGATTTCATGGCTCTAATCGTTAGTTAATGTTTATTCTGATTTGGCCGGATCTCGTGTCAAAAACGGGATTTTCGAGCTATTCAAAATTCTATTTAACGTGTTATGCATGTTTCTGTTATGTTCAAAATGAAAAGAATGTCTGTTTTAAGTGGAATACGTGATCACGTTTTAAATCTGGATCACCGTGGGTGCAGGTAACATTAATTGACTGAGCTATTCTAAAAATATTTGTACTATGAATTCATTTATGTGTAATTGAAAAGTTTAAAAATTCATTAATCTATTTGAGTAAATATGATTGCTTTGGAATAGAAATAAATATGTTATGTATCACATCGACATGTGAAAAACTTGCATGGTTTACTTACTGAAATTATATCTCACCATTTATTCTAAAAATTTTATTTTTCAGAGAATAGTACATAGAAGTGACAAAGGACGTATGCAAAATTAGTTAAGTATAAATGAAAATCTTAGTTATATGTGTAATTAACAGAATAATTATAAATTTAAGAACTGATTATATAGGTAATTCTTTGTACGTATAAGGAATTTAAAAATTGTAGACATTTAAGAATTATGTAATAATAATACTCTTTGTATAAAATGATGTAGCATTATGTAATAATGATTAATTGAATAAGTATAAGAATGAGGTGTTACAACATCAATATCACTGGTATTCTTTGTTATGTTTAGTTTTTGTAACTCTTTACAGGTTTTAATTCCGATTCTTAATGTTTGAATTATAATCAATTTACTACACATTGAGCAGACACGAAATAGTATGTGGTGCCAAAACAATGCGACTATTTTCGAACTTTACTGAGGGCTTGTTTCCGCATGACACAACCTAATTTTCGAATATGTTATTTACTTATGTGTTTACTTCCATAGAATTTTACGATACTCAATTCGGAGGTCGAAAACACTATTTTGTTTAGATTTTCGATACATTGATCAATATTTTTGGCAAACTAAAATGTCAAGTAGAGCAGCTAATTCTAAAATTTACCGGGGATACGTTGGTTCACAAAAAATTCTAATGTTTGACTATGTTAATCCTAATTGTGTCTAGTTTTCCTAGGATTTTACGGCTCTGCAATTGGAGTTCTGAAACTCATTTTTTTTCTATTTTATTGATCCTTGTCTGATAGTTTCCAACAACCAAAACATACCCCTCTACATGTTGTTTTCTACTTTTACCTCCGCATCGCCCAGCCATGACAGTTTCATGCAATCACACTGTAATTCTACATCTTTCATGCGTTAACATAGCAACAACACATGCCAATTGACTAAATCACACAAGGTTTCTATCATTTCATAATCAATAATTACAATGACATACAATACCACATGCAGTCCATGTAAAATCACTATCTCTATTCCAAAATCATAACTAAACCTACACAACCACTTACCTCTCTTGCTGGAAACTTGGTTCCCTTTCCCATTTCTTCTTTTCCATCCTCTTTTCTTCTCCTTTTCTCCCTTTCTCTCTTCTCCTCTTTCTTCTTCTTTCACAAGTTTTGTTTATTTCTCCTTGCTTTCCCGTTTTCTTCCTTGTTTCTTTCTTTACATAAGCTTTTCTAACTAAATGTAGAAGATTCTAGTCTTCTAAACACATAAATATCCTAACTTGGGCTTAACCTTAACTATTTATCTTGGGCTTCATGTTTATGCTTAATATAAATAGGTATTTTTGGGCTTGGTTTTATTATTTAACATGGATTTATATTATTATTATTATTTTACTTAACATGGGCTTGCAGTATTTACTTTGGGCTTGTTATTATTCCTTAAACAATTTTTTAAAAAAATTTTGTTTTATGACCCCAAATATCTCATAATTTACATATTCAGCTTTAATTTGTTAAACATGTTACCCCTTAAATTTTAAGAAT
The DNA here is from genome assembly GCA_035584115.1 of Cedrela odorata. Lineage (NCBI taxonomy): Eukaryota > Viridiplantae > Streptophyta > Magnoliopsida > Sapindales > Meliaceae > Cedrela > Cedrela odorata. Next base: position 20,519 of record JAXCLQ010016116.1, on the reverse strand, counting down.
CTTTCATTTTAGTACTCATTATTGCTTTATAATCACTATATAAGAAAATTTGGCCATGACATTTCCCAACTAGTTTTTATCACTTATAATTTTGAACATTTCTTTTCTTTCTAGTACAAGCAAATGCTAGTAAAAGACAATTCTTTTGGATGTATTATACTTTCAAGCTCTAAAAATATATGCTCCAAGATCTATTACAATAAGAGTAGTCGAGCCTTCATTTTTATCCTTTTGTTATACTAAATTTCACATTTCAAGTCTATTTATGAGACATAAATTGGGGTAGTTATCGCATGTGATCAACCTATAACGAAATTAAAATTAAAAAAATAAAATTCAAATACTCTCTAAAATCATTACAAAATACTTTTGAAAAAAAATAGATGATCATAGATGTATGTCTAATGAATATATATATATATATATATTGTTAGGGATTAGAGAATTTGTATTTTCCGAAAACATTTTTGTTTGTTGCACGTCTTTTTTGCAACAAAACTAGACGTGTTACTATTTTTTTCGTGTTTTAATCTTCACATAAAATGATTCCAAGTTTACTAGTTATTTAGGCAAACTTGAACTTCCAGTATAACTAGAAAATTTGTATGGTAATTCTATAACTCAAAGAAAAGAATTATTATTTAGAAATAAGTCTCTTATTTAGGAGACAGTTCTTCCTATTTAGAAATATTTTTTTCTTATTGGATTAAGAAACAAAACTCACGTTAAATAAGGTTTAGAATTTTCTATATATATGTATTTTATTCTAATTGTGCAGTAGCATTCTTAAGTGTCAAAAAGAGAGAAATGGCCATGAGTTACTATTCTCCTTCATTCTTGTTTTATTTTCTAAGTTGTTAATGTTTTCCTTAGTACTTTAAAGTAAAAATAACTTGATAGAAAGTATGAGTCTGTAATTTCTAGTTTTATAAACTTAGATCTTAAGTGTTGTTAAAATATTTTTATTTTTCGAGAGAATGATTTGTGCTTGCTGAAGAGAGTTCAACGACGTCTAGCACGAGAATTTTGCTAAATTAAGTCGAAGGGATTTCAACGCATCAAGATGAGGGGATCTTGCTAAACAAGACCACCAAGAAAGATTCAAAACGACGGTGACAACAATAAAAATGAATCTTTATTTTGTATAAATCCACTAGTGTTAATAATCATTTATTTTTTAGTGGTTTATTTTCCCTAAACGTTGTCTCGTGAATGTAGTTGGTCTCCTTTATATTAAATTGTTTCGTGATTTGTTAATTTAATTAATTGTAAGAATAATTAAAGTTGATAAATACTTGCTTAAACGAATTTATAGTGTGTGTGTGTATATATATATATATATATATTGCTGGACTTGATTTATCTACATGTTGTCCTCAACAAAATTATTGGTAGTCCACATGTTCAACTTATAAGCATCTTTTGAACCTTCATTTTTATCATTTTGTTCTATTAAATTTCACATTTCAGGATTACTGAAGAGACAGGAACTGTGGTAGTTAAAAAATTTGCCATTAATTTTTTTTTTCATAATGATGCTATAATAACTCTATCATTTGATAACTCTATTATTTGAGGTCGCTTGATGAATTAGTGGATGCATTTTCTTCTTTTTTTTTAATATTTATAATTTAATTTTAGATCTGGCTGTGTGGTATTGTTGAGCTTGGTTAATTAATTATTTTTATTTATGTGATTTTTTTTGTGTATAAAATTTGATTGGTTTTCGTTCATTTTTTTTCTTTGAATTGGTGAGCTGGTGTTTGAAAGATTGCGAACGATATTTATTACTCCACTTTCCTTGCAGTGTTGAGTCGAAGATAAGAGAGGATGAATAAATTTACTTCTTGTCAGCTTAGCCAGCTAACAGAGTAAAACATTTGCCTTTTTATTTATTTTTTGTTTAGTGATTCGGTAATTGTTTTAAAATTAAATTTTTTATTGTATAGAGCATTTTAATTTTTTTTAGGTGATGAAAATGAGTGGTTAAAGATGATGTTGGTTGATTGGTTTACCAATTGAATATAATTAAAGAAGACAAGAGAATTTTTTATTATTATTGTATTTTATTTTTGAAGAAGAAAGTCTTCACTGTAATGTATATCAGCTTTTTTAATTTTTAATTTTTATCGTGATAAAGTAATTATTTTCCTTTAAAAATTAATTTTTACCTATAACGGTACTAACGTTAGGGTGCAATGGGATATTTTTCAAATAATTGGGAAGTAGTAAATAATTTGATCAAACCTCAGAGGGTTGGGTGTCGGACATTTTCCCTGTTTTTTTTTTTTTCTTTTTCTTTTACTTTCCATGTCTTTATGTCTGAGATTTTATATTCAAAGTTCAATATAACTTGTTTAAATATTTACCTATCTTTGTTTAATATATATTTTTTCTACCTATATTTCGTATACCTCGAAACAGTTTCATATTTGAGGTTAAGTATAACATACTTATGGTTTCATATTTCATGTTTACCTTAGGCTCACATTGGAAGCCAATCCTTTCACATTTGAGATTCTCCATTTTATATTATTTTGTTCTCATTTCAAGTTTACTCAGAGACGTTTCATGTTTGAAGTTCATTATTTTACATTTTAATTATCCCTTATCTTTTTATTTGATGTTCTATTTTTATGCTCAAGGTTCAACGTTACAAATTCGATATTAATCTCGTACTCATTTTTGAGGTTAGAAATTTCATGTGAGGTTCTAAGTTTTATTTATTTTGTTTTATGTTCTTCATATTTAATGTTATAATTTCATGTCCAAAATTTAATGTTACAAGTTTGAGGCTTATTGTTTCATAGTTATCTTGTACTAAATTTAATGTAAGAGATGTTTCATAGTTAATGTTATGAGTTTCATATTTATCAAGTATTTTCAATCTTACATAGTGTAATTAAGAAGGGTGATCAATAATTTTATGAATTTGTTAGAAAATATATATAATATGGAGTGTGCAGAATGTTTAACTATAGTTAAAATTATTTAAAAAAAAAAAAAGTTTATAATGAGTTTGGATAGGTTACAATAGAACCGCTCCTATCATAATTACGCACAATAAATATACCATGGATTAATTTTGCAATTACACACATATAATAAATCAATAGATACAATATTGTCAACATAAATAATATAATTAATATTAACATTAATATTTATAAGGAGATACAAGTTTATTAATATTATGAATAATATTACTAATATTATTGTTAGAAAATTTTTACAATTGAATTATATAAAGATTACTATAATATGATTTTATGAAAAAATTAATCATTAAAAATAATTAATGTAAAACTTATAATATTTTAATTACTATCAATTACTTACTCAACAAGATAATCTTTTTGTTTATAAACATATTATTATACATTTAAAATTACAACATTCACAATATATGCACATCAATTAATTTCAATATTAGTAACTGTAAGCATCAAGTAAGAACAAATTAATTATTATTATATGGACATGGCTATAATACATTATATGGTTACATCCATTTTTTTTTTTTTCAAGATAAAACTTGAAACATTATGTAAAAGTTGAAAAGTCAAAACCAAAACTAAATAATATATGTGATAAATTTAGTACTGTAACATCCTAAGTCCGTAGATGTTACAAGTAGGTGATAGAATCTCCCTATCACCTTAAACCACAAACTGTCTATTTAACATTCACAATACTCCAAATGTATGATGAGAAATACCAATATCATTTATATAATGCAAAGGGACGTCATGCCCACCTACAACATATATGCAATCAATAAGTTTTACAAACTATGAAACATTATAATACATCTGTAAATGAATATCCAAAACATAACTCTAACTACAACATATAAGATACTATATACATGATGGACCGCAATACCTTAGTGATTGCAGCGTGTATTCTATCCTCTATCCATATCACCAAGGATTAAAATGGTTCACTAGAGATCGAATCCTGCAAAAATTTGAAGAGTGGGGGGGTGAGACTTTAAAGACTCAGTGAGTGGAGACTATAAAATAAAATATATAAAAATATAATCAATAATTCTGAGTGCTATTCTAAACAATATCCTTTCAAACTAAAATTTTAAATCATGATTAAATGCGATCATTTCAAAATCAATCTCATAAAGTTTCTAAACTAAGTCATCACGAAATAACAAAGTCCGCAACTTTGGTATCCTAGTCCACGGTATCACAGACAGTCGGAATACATCTCTGAGATAAGGGGTTGTAATAGCCCCGAATCTATAACTCTAATATCTCGGCCCGCGATATCATAGACGGCCAGAATACATATCTAAGATAAAGGGTCGCAAGGGTCCCGAATCTATAACTCTGGTAATTAGGAACATTACGTATCGTTGTTCCCCTAGATACATATCTAGTCCCGTAGGGCAAATATCTAGAAAATCAACTTCCAAACTCATATTTAAAACAAATTTGACATTATGTTTTAAAAACATAAATCATTCCAATTTCACGAAATCCATGAATCAGTATAATTTTATCCATAATCATAGTCCTTATTTCAAACTCCAAAATTTCACATTATCTTTAATCCCACATAAAAAGGCAATTAATCCACAACATGCTTATCGTTTCAAACTCATGATTCGGCAATCTCACAAATAAACACATTGGGTATATCAAACAATTCAACTTGGTTCTTAAAACATTTATAGATTTGAGCAGTAAATTAAAACAATAATGTAGTAAAGTAAAATGTCCACTCACTAGTTTACGCTTAACCAAATCCAAATCGTTGTATCGTTGGCGGTCGATCTGATCGACAATCTACAAATACATATTCCCCATTAAGTTTATATATGAATCAAGTGTATTATGCATGAACACTACACTTCAATAAAAACGTAGGCATTTTAGAATACTACGAAGTTTGGGTTGAAGTTACCTAAGTCAAATGATTGAAATTCATTTTTTCAATTTCTTTAGGTAACTAGTTCTTCACTGAATAGGGGTAACTTCACATTCTCGCTAGGATAAATCGACAATGAATTTTAAGCCAAAATTCTAATATGTTCATCCCTTATAAGTTTAGTTTACGTGAGTTTTTACAAATTTATATTCTAAACCTGAATGTTCGAGTTATAAACGGATTTCTACACACTGCGTAGAATAAGACAATGTGTAGCCAAAACAGGGCAATCGACTTCTGATTTTTACTGGGAATCTATCTTTATATAAAACAAGCTAATTTTTGGATATGTTGTTCCCTTATATGTCTAGTTTTCATAAAATTTTACTATTCTAAAATCGGATATCTGGAACACTATTTTAGTTTGGATTTTTCGTACGCTAATCAGAAAATTTCGACACTAGAAATAGCATATAGGGCAGCCACTTCTAAAATTTTCTATGAACTCATTGTTGCATATATCGACTTCACCTATGTTATTCTTTTCTATGTCTAGCTTTCATACAATTTTACGGCTCAGAAATTGGAGGTCTGAAACTCATTCTATTTTTAATTTACTGAGCCTTGTTCGAAATTCCAGCGACTGACACACACTTTTTTTCTACTCACAACCATACTGCCCTATATCTTCTTACAACCCAGCCACAATTACAACATGTAATCACACCTCAAATCTACATCTTCCATGCACTAAACAGCCACAACACTTGCTAAATAAATAAATCATGCAAATTTACATAACAATAAATCACAATAACATACTATTTCACATGTAATTCACATAAAATCACTATCCATATTTCAAAATCATAACCAAACACACACCCACTTATCACCCTTGTTGGAACCAAATTTACTTTCCCTTTCTTCTTCTCCTTCCTTCCTCTTCTTCTCTCTCTTTTTTTCTCGGCCAAACACTCATTCCCTTAATTCTTCCTTTTTTTTCCTTCCTCTTTTCTCTCTTTCTCTCTTCTTTCTTCTTCTTCTCCTTCCCCTCTTGCATGGGTTTTCTTCTTTCTCTTTTACTTTTCTCTCTCACGGGTTTTCCCCTCTTTGATCTAATTTTGCCTTAGCTTTCTCTCTTTCTCTCCATCTCACTCGTTCTCTCTCTTCTTTGCTTCTTTAATCTAAATTGCTTAAAGTCAAATATAGAGAATTCTAGTGTTTTGATACATAAAACTATCAAGTTTGAGCATGGGCTTGATTACTAGTGTTAGGCTTCCATTTCATAACACTTTGGGCTTGGTTTTTGTGGGCTTTTATTTTATTTTCATTTGGGTTTGGTTTGATCAATAGTACTAGGCCTTCATTTAACAAAACTTTGGGCTTGCATTATTGTAATGGCTAAAATTTTACATAACTGTTATAATAAAGTGTTGTTGATCGAAATAAAAATTTTCAAACGTAAAATATTGATAACTTAAAAAATGAATTAATTATAAATAGATCATGGGATGTTATATGAGATTCAGCCCAATGAGTTGATAAGATTTACAAAAAAAAAAAATTAGCTAAATAAATAAACTTTAATATTAAATTATTAATTTTAAGTTATTTAAATGATAATTGGACTTTAAAAAAAATAAAATGGATAATAAGCCTAAATTAAAACAAGTATAAAGCCCACAAAAATAAACAAAACCCAAGCCCAAATTAAGCCATGGGTAACCCATACCACATATTTAAGTGACCCATTTTCTTTATTTTGCGCTTCATTTTGGTTTTTAACATTTTGACTTCGCAAAAATGAAAAGAGAGAAAGAGCAAAAGTAGGGCAAAATCCTTAAGTGAGCAAAGAGAAGGAAAGATGGCAAAAGGGGAAAAGATGCCAAAGCAAAACAAAAGTAAAAGAGAGTAAAACCCATAAGGAGGAGAGATAAAGTGCCGGCAAGAGAGAGAGAGAGAAGGGGGCTTTTTTTAGACAAGAATTCAAGAGAGAGAGAGAAAGGAGAAGCAAATCCATGAAAAAGAGCAAAATGGGAAGAGAAGAAAGAGGTTAAAGCTAGTAATAGAGAGAAAATCAAGCAAAAATGAAGGTGGAAATGGGTTTTGGTTAAACGGTAGAAGGGAAGCCTAGAGAAAAACCTGTTAATGATGAACAAGAGGGGAGAAAAATTCATGAGAGGAAAAAGGAAGAGAAAGCTTGTTGGCTGAGAAGTGAAAGGAGGAAAATCGAGGGAAAAGCAAGAGCCGAGGGAGAGGAAGATGATTTTGGCAAGAGGGAGAAGAGCAAAACGAGAAAAAGAGAGAAAGAACAAAGAAAGGAAATGGAAGGCGTCACATGCTCGATGAATTGCCAGAATGAGATATGAAAAATGCGAATGGAGAAGATGGAAGGAAACCTAACTTTCCAGCAAAGAGAATGTGAGTATTGAAAATTATGGATTGTGTTGGCATGATGTGTATGTGAAATGGTATGTGTTTATGACTTATTAGAGATAAAATAGCTTGAATAGTGCATGTTTTAATTTAGGGCAATGTTTGCAGAAATGTGAAATTATCATGAAAATGAATCTGTGAATTATGTAGTTGATAAGTTTGAGAAGTTATGAGAGTGTTTATGTGTTGGTGTTGCAAAAACTGAAATGTAAACAAGCATTGAACATTGGCCGTTATTGTGCATCCCTATGACTATGTGTTAGGGTGGAAAATATGAAAATAAAATGTGCTTACATGATATGTGGTGGTGGAGTTGAGTGGAATATAAGGTAGCAAGGTTTCAGATAGAATTCGGTGTGTATGTGTATGTTTGTCACTGAAATTATGAACAGGGCTCAGTAAAACAGAAACTAGGAGAGTTTGACCTCGGATTGACAAGCCACAAAATTATATAAAAACTAGACACCTAGGGGAATGACATAGCCGAAAATTAGGTGAAGACACTCAAACAGGAATTCCCAAAAAAATTCAGAATAGGACTACCTTGTCGTAGGACCTCATCCTGTCTCGTTACGTTACTTGTCGAAAATCAGTTGTAACTTGAGCGATTGGATTCGAAATCAGAATTCGTAAAGTGCGATAGAAACTAAACTCATAATAGAGTGTATCATCAAAAATCTAGATTGTGATATATTGTCGATTTAGCGTAGTGAGAATTTAAAGTCATTCGCTGTCTAGTAAACATCACTTAGGTGTTCATAACTTGAGTAATCCAATCCGAAATCTGAATCAGTAAAGTGTGGTAGAGATTAGACTCGTAATAAAGTGTGTTGCCAAAATTTAGGTTGTGATACATTGTCGATTTGGTACAGTATGAGTTTAAAAACGCTCATTGTCTAAGAAAATCACTTAAAATAATCGGAAGGAAATTTTTGAATTTAACTCGAGAAATTTCGGGTTGTACCCTGAAGGGATTTAAATCATTTCAATTTATAATGAGAGGAAGTGTACATGTATAATATGGTTATTGTGTATTTAATTATAACTATAATTCTAATGAAAGTCGTGTGTTATAGATCACCAATCGGAATGCCCACCGGCCAAGCATTGACGCAAGTTAGTCAAGTCCTAACATGTGAGTAGACTAATCTTGTTTTACAGTAATTCTAAACTTACATTACTTGATTTTAAGGAACCTTTTAGAATTGATAAAAGCGCTGGATATATATATTGTAGAATTGGACTAAATATAATTACATGAGCAATGATGAATTTATGACTATTTTAACACATTTTAAACATGTGTATGATCAATGAAATTTTATATGACTTTATTTTGATTTTGTGATTGAGTTTTGGATTTCAGAAATAAATTTTGGTGTATATATGTATGTGTGTATATAGACCAAAATTTATGTGTATATATGTGAGTTTTAGATTTTATAAATGTATATATATACACACACACAGATATACACCAAAATTTATATGTTTATATATATGAGTTTTAGATTCTATAAATGTGTGTGTGTATATATATATATGTATAAATGTATAAATATATATACATTTGTATATATATATATATACATTTATAGAATCTAAATAGTGATTGAAAATTAAACGTTTTGAGGATTGGTTTAAGTTATTTGATCAAATTATTTATGGAATTGCAAAATTCTGGCTTTTGATATTATGTGCATGTTTGTGAATCAATTGCATTGTTTTATGGGTTTCTTGTGATTTCACGATTTAAGACATAGACTTTGGAAATGGTTTTATTATACGCTCATGGATTTTGTAAAACTAGTTGAATTGTAATATCAAAGTTGTTAACGAAATTGTTTTGGAAAAATTTTATTTTAAAAAGATGAACTTGGAAGCATAAGTTGACTTTGATTTTCAAATATGAATATAGGGGGACGGTGATATGTAATGCCTCTAGATACTAAAACTATTTACAAAACCAAGGTGACAACGATATGTCGTAACATCTCTAGATGCCCCTGTCTCTGTTGTTGCATTCTTGAGAACAGCAATAGTGACTTGAGAGACGGCGATACCAAATACCCCAAGACACCAGAGATTATAGAGATGTATCTAGGGAAAGATAATATGTAACTCTTCTAGATACTAGAGTTGTATAAAGGTAACTAGGGGGACGGTCATACGTAACACCCCTGGGTACCAAAATGGCATAGAGATATATTTAAGGGTATTCTGTAACATCCCTGAATACCAAAGAGATTCTGTAAAGGCACTGTCGGTGGTGATGAAGTTGATGTTGTGACCACGTAAAGTATTAAATGTGATGCTAATTCTAGTTTTATGATCTTACAGTTTAACAATGATTTAATCTCAGTAAAATTCAAGTATGATTTCGATTATATGTATTATGAGCCCAATTTATTTACAGAAGAAAAAATTTAATTTTCTAATCTATATATTTTATTATATTTACGTCAATTCACTGAGTTTCTTTAGACTCAACCCCCCCTAATCTCCAACTTTGTAGAAATTTATGACTGGCAAGTCATTTCAACAACACGAAGATATGAGCTAAGGAAATGGTCCACATCGTAGTCACCAGGGTATTAGATTTATGTCATAAACAGTAGTGTATGTTTCATTATGTAATTTGGCGTCCAGTTGACGTCGATTATTATATTTATTATTATGGTCAGTCCATTGTATATTTAATTCATTATATATTGTGATGTAAATATTTGTACTGTATATAGTGTCAGTGGAGGCATATCGCCCTTTGAGCTACACAAGTATGTTTATAAAATATATTGTGCATCCATGTATTGCTTTGATATTTAGATAAGTTGTGTAAGGTTTAGGGTGATAGGGTGATTTTATTACCTGCCAATAAACCTCGGATTTAGGGGATGTTACAATTATGCTTAAACATGGGTTGAATTTTGGGCTTGTTATTAAGCTTAGTCATGAGTTTTGAATTTTACTTTTTATTTTATTTTATGGCCCCACTTATATCACCATTTACATATTCTTTCTAAATTGTTATGAGTTAACATGTTAATCCCTTGAATTCTTAAAATTTTCATTCTAGTTCTTAATGTTATATTACAATCATTACGAAAAAAAAATGTGGTCATGACAAGTAAGTTTGATAAATTGAATTTAAAAAGTATTTGGTATTACTAATTTTTAATGAGATTTACTCATTTTCTTATTAATATTTAACGTTTAGTAATTTTATTCTATAGCAGTAGCTGTGACTTAAAAGTCACACAAAGCCTAAGTTATAATAGAATTACATTGACTTTGGATTCAAAATAATGAAAATATGTTATATTTAATTTTCTATTATGTTTGGTATGACAACATATTAATTCAAATTTTCATTTAAAATACATATTTATTAAATTTTAAAGGTATTACAACAAATATATTTAAATCTGTTATGTTATTTGTTAAAGTATTTTTTTTATTATTTTTATCATCTATATGTTTAATGTTTGTAAGAAAAGTTCATACTTTTTTTAGTTAAAACATTTATAACTTTTCTCAACATATTTTATTTTTAAAAGAATATATTGTTTAATTTCGTTATCAACAACATATATAAATACAATTAAGTTATGATTTAATCGCTAAATTAGGTAAAATTAATTTAAAAATAATATTTTAAATGACATTATTGGCTTTTGTTTGAATTAAACAAATGAATAATATTATAAACAATTTTAGGTTAAAGGAACATTGAAGAGTAAGAAAAAAAAGAGTAATTTTTTTTAAAATAAATAAATAAATTAGATAGAGGTGACGATAGGTGGACACTCACATTTTTTAAAAAATAATTATTAAAATTAATAATTATTAAATAAATTAAATAAAAATTAAGTCCAATACAATTAAAACTTCTTCTCTTGTCTAGATAAAAAAAAATTCTTATATCTCAATTAAATAAAAAAGTAAACTCCTTTTAACTTATTGGTATTATTATGATTATCCATTTTCAAGTAAAATTTTATCTTTACAATCAAGGGAGACAAGTCTCTTATGATGAAAAGGAGTCAATCTTTGAAATAAGTCCGTTTATATTTTATTTATATTTATATTTATATTTATATTTATATTTTTTTTATATATTTTCTTTTATGAACGTTTTTTGGACTAGACTAATGTTAACTGCAACTAGAGATGATAATATGGGTCATGACACGATTATTCATACAAACTTGAAATAAATAAACGAATTTGAATTTGAAAATTTTAACAATAATAATAAATAAGTTGTAATCATTTTGTAAACCCTAAAAAATGACAATTTGATTTATTCTCATTATAGAAGTTTAGTAAAGTTTCTTTTAAGAATGTTAATACATATCTTAAATGGAAAGCAAGATGTTAAGGCTTGTAATTGAGTCATGAAATGTATATTTGCTTTCTTGAATATTTCTCTTTTATGATTATTTATGATTTAAGAAATGTTAGGAAAATATTTATGATTATTGTTGTAACATCTGAAATTTTTTGTAAAACTAATAACCTTCATATTATCTAAGTACATTAGAATTTATATTCATGATATATTTATGACATAATATTATGAATGTCAGAGAAATTAACTAAATTAACGCTTGTTTAGTTGATATAGAAACGACGTAGAATATAATATACCTATTTAAATGATTATTATCATTACTATGATTTTAAATATGTTTTATAAAGTATTAAGTGTTAGAACTTTAAGAAATGATATGAAATAAATTTATAAGGGTATTTTTTTAAATTTGAAAAATGTAGCCATGAAGGGTGGAATTGAAATTTCATTATCAACAAGCTTATTTTTGGAATTTTAATTTTGGAATAAGAATATAATAAGTGGGCTATATATTAGCTATATATATATATATATATTGGCCCAATTTATTTGGTTAGGCCCAAGTTAAAAATATACATATATATATATATATATATAAATAAGTCTAAGCCCAAGCTTAAATATATATATATATAATAAAATAAAACAAATAAATAAATGAATAAAATATTATGTTTGGCTAAAATTCTCTACACAATCCTAGCCATCCATTTGCTTTAATCTAAACTATCTACTTGTCACAATTTTAAACTTGTTTTGTAAATTGGATAAGGATAAATATTAAAGTTAAGTTAGTAGAAAATTGAATGGTAAAAGGAGGGCCATTGAATTGGGTGAATTAATCTTAACCATCCATTTATTTTAAGTAATTAAATTAATTATTATTTGATATTACTTAATGAAAAATTAAGTGGCTAAATGTGGTCCATTAAATTTGTTAAGCTCATCCAAGCACTTCATGTATTTTTTTTAAGTAATTAAATTAATCAAATAATGGATGTTTTTCAAATTAGAAATGCAAAACAAGGCATACGTATAAGGCAAAAAAAATTAGAGAAGGGAGAAGGATTGTAGGAAAAGGAAAAGAGAGAGAAAAAGAATAACGAAAGAATTTGTGAGTTTTAAGTTACTTTTAATTAGTGTTTTATTATTTTGGTGTAGTAAGCTTACTTTTAATTAGTGTTTTATTACATTGGTGTAGTAAGTTTAGTGAATTGTTAAAGTTAGATTGTAGTAGAATTTATATTATTTATGCTAAATTATGATTAGTAGGTTTGAAATGAATATTGTTATAAATTGTATATAATGTTGAAAATTGGTGGAAATTAGAACATGTGTATGTTATGAGTATAATTGTAGTAGGAATGAAAGATGAGCAAATTCATGGTTTAATGCCTAATTATAGTAGGAAACTAAATATATACAAATTAATATTATTAGTACTAAATTGTAGTAGGAAATAAAAAATATATAAACTTATATTGTTAATGTTAAATTGTTGGTTGGAAATTGGAAATGGTATTATGTTAATGTGTATATAGTATTTTAAATAAGTAGAATTGGTGGTTATAAAATGTTATTAGCATATGTAGGCCATGCCACCTATTACATTTGTAATACTTATGTTATTAATATTAATTTGTAGGTAAGAAATTAGGAAGCTTAATAAATTAATAAAATTGGTTGAATTTTATTAAAATTTATGATATTAGTGCAAAATTTATATTATTAATGTTAATGTGTAATGAGAAAAAAAATTAGAAACGAATATATGTATTAATTTGTGAAAAATTGAATAATAAGGAAAAGATAGAAGGAAATGAACTAATATATATATATATATATATATATTTAAATTGATGTTAATTGTGGAATTTGGAATGGCGTAATTATGGAAGTGAAATTGAATCTCAGCGATTATGGTGGCCGAGTTTGTTTGAAATATTTAGGAGTGTTTGGAAACTTGATAATACCGGAGTTGTTGGAAAATGAATTTGCGGCAACATTAACTAGTTTCGGAAATTTTACGCCTAATGTGTTTTCTTCCAAAAATTATTATGGTACATATATGTAGGTGTGTATATATATATATATATGTTTATATGTATGTATGAATAAGTATATATAAAATAAGGGAATAAAGTGAATATGGTAATAAATCTATTTTAAGAAATTCATAAAGTGTTGAGTTTAAAAAAATGGATGTCGTAGGTATTTGGCAGCAAAAATTAACGCGTAACTAAAATAGATTTTATTAATTTGATTTTAGGTACACCTCATTGAATAAGAACACACTCAAGGAGAGCGGGAGCGGAAGTAAGTAGATCATGCATGCATTTTAATGTTTTGAAACTATAGGATATTCGATGTTATGATGAAAAATGTGATTTTAATGTTTAATACTCCAATGTGACTTTATGAAATGATTATTGAAAAGAATTGTAGATTTAAATGTTGTATGTCGATATCGTATTTGTAAAATAAATATGAAATGATGTCAATGTGTGAATGTTTATGAATGAAAATGATTTTATGGCTTTAGTCGTTAGTTAGTGTTTATTTTGATTTGGTTGGGTTGCTTGTCAAAGTGGGACTTGCGTGTTATTCAGAATTCTGTTTAATGTGCTAAGCACATTTCTGTTATATTATAAATGAAAAAAATGTTTGCTTTAAGTGAAATATGTGATCACGTTTTGAATCTGAGTCACCGTGGATGCAGGTGACATTAACTGACTAAACCATTCTGAAAATGTCTGTATTATGAATTGGTTTCTGTGTAATCAAAAAGTTTGAAAATGTATTGATTTGTTTGAGTATTTATATTTTATACCGCATCGACATGTGCAAACTTACATGATTTACTTATTGAGATTATATCTTACCCTTTATTGTAAAAATTTTATTTTTCAAAAAATAGTACTTAAAAGTGACAAAGAACGCAAGTAAGGGTTACTAAGCATATATGAATTTTTTTTAGATATATGTAATCAATAGATTAGCTAACTGACAAATAGCATAATATTTATAGACTTGTATGTATAAGAAATTTTGTTAATTGTAAATATTTAGGACTTGTGTAATAATAGTATAGCATTCTATAATGAAAGGTGAAAATGACTTTGCATTTGTAACTATGTATGGAAGAGGGTGTTACAGTTGTTCCAATTTTATGTAAATGCATTAAGTATAAATTTTGTGAACTTTGTAAAAGTAGTTATCCTAATTATAATATTGAATTGTAATAAGTGACTTTTGATTATGGACCTATTTTGAGTTTTGTTTTTAAGAAATTTATAAAAATTAATTGTAAGTATTAAAATTTGTTGAATAAGAAGAAAGCCTAAACTATAAATATACGAGATTTATATGATATTTTATTTTATATTTTTTAAGAGAAGATTTTTTAAAAGCTTGGTGTGTAAACCCTGTTCTTTAAACATAGGGTTAAAAGCCTTTAAATGATTTTCATTTTTGCTCATACATGGTCCATGGTTAGTTGACACATTATTGATACTTAATTGAACTTAAGCTAGATTCATGGTATGACTGTATTGAATATTTTGAGTTTAGCATAAATTGAGCTTCTGTATGTTACCTTACGCTTACGTATACGGCAATCTCGCTAACCGATTAATAAGCGGGGTCAAGTGGCAATGCCCTTGCGAAGGATAAGGGACAAAGCCTCCGAAAGGTAAACAAAATTAGTTCTAAAGAATAAATAAGAAAGGTTAAAGAATTAATTTTCAGTGAGAAATCTATGTTTGAGCATATAATATCGATTCATGGAACTGAGGAGATTGATACATGTACCAAAGTTTCAATACCTTAAGAATGCAAGTAGATACCTGATGAAGAGATATGAAGGTATCAATCCCTTCATAAAAGGTATCAGTCCTTTCATAAAAGGTATTAATACCTTCATAAAATGTATCAATACTTTTTATACTTTGTAAGTCAAATACTTGGGAAGAAATTATAAGTCGACTAGATTGATACATTCATTTGCAGTATATCGATACGTTGTGTCGAAGAAATTTTCGTAATTGAATTTTAATGAATGTATCAATGCCCAATCCAAAAAGTATCGAAACATTAGGTTAATCTGGTTAAAAAATTTGACGGGTAATTTTGAAATTTTTAAAATTTTTTAAAGGCATTTCAGTCTTTTGCTATTTTTATATATAACCATGAAGGGGAACCAACTCCCTATCGTTCTTCATTTGTTTCACTCTCCCTAAAATATGTTTCACTCTCCTTCTCTTTCTAAAATACATTTTTCTCTCTCTCCTCTGATTTTCTTACAGATCTTAGCAAAATTTTTAATTTTACCTTTCAAATTATGTTGCCAAGTGATTACTCATCTTTCCTTTTTTAATTTGGTACTAATTTGGACTGTAAACAACAAGATGAAGCAAGGAAGGAAGTGTGAACTTCTATAGGTTATTGATAAGTACATTAACTCATTAGAGACTTAATTTTAAGATTTTGAACATATTGGAACTTAAGAATTTATTGTTCATTCGAGATTTACATTGATTTTCGCATAAAAAAATATAGATTTGTGTTAATTTGGATTAATTGGAGTATATAATAGTTAGATAGATGTTAGATATTATTTGGAATGTGAATTTTAATATTTGGTATAATATGAAAAGTTGGTTCAGAATGTGTATACTTGTTGTAGACGGAAATGTAACTTGGAATAAGTCGGCTATGGGATTTCATTGTTAAAAATCGAATAAATGGTCACTGTTGGTTAATTCTCGTGATATGTGCCAAATAAAGGAATTTTAGATATATTTTCCATGAGTATTGCATTTAATGCATTTATTATATAATTATTTGAATTATGAAAGTCATAATTATATGCATGTATGGTATTAGGTTCTAAGAAATCGAGAGAAGGACTGAGTGGGCACAAGGACCCTCAGTGGAAGTAATTACCCTCCCCTTGTAGTGAGTAAATTTATACATATATAAATATGTAAATATTTGTGTGTGTGCTAGATAAATAGTTTTCTTTTTAAATGAAAATTTGAAATAAAAATGTTTTTTATTTTGATATTGGAATAAAAAGCTTATTTGGTCTACTGTTAACAATTTAATTGATGTACATGCTAAAATGGCCTTAAAGGCATAATTTGATTTATATAATTATATCATTACTTTGAAATTTATTTGAATTATGCATGTATATTAGTGATGAGACTAGTAGGTCAGATATTAATATAAGGTTAGTGGGTTTGATGTATAGTCAGTGGGCCCGTTTTTACTGTAACTACAAGGAGATAACCTATGGACGGATCTATTGAGAGGCCGCATGGTGAGTGGAGTAGCAATGAAACTAGTATAAGGTAGAATGTCTATAACAAGTCTATTCTGTACTGTGCATGGATGTGCAGATATAGATATCCTATGAAAAGTCCTAGCTATTTGATAAGAATATTTTGGATTTGACAGATATTATAAAGATAATCACTCGTATCACCAAGTGATTTTTGGGACCAACATCAGTTAGATGGACGTGTTTTTGTAAGTGCATTTTTATAGAAAATAAATGATTTTATAAAGTATGCAAAATAATTTTCTATTTGATAGAACTTATTATATATGATTTTATGCGTGAAACACTCACTGATAGTTTGGTGTTACTTAGCCAAGGTCAACGGTCAAGAAAGGGTGATCAACTCTGTTTAGTTGTTTAAAACAGTATGCAAACCTATACACTATTTTCTGAATATTTGTTTAAATGAATATATATATACTTTTTAAGTATATTGCTAAAATAAATTTCAATATCTAGATTTTGAAAATGAGTGTGTATGTATGTATGTATATTTGTGTGAATTTATTTACTCATTGAGTATATTTATATATTCATCCCTCACCCATTTCAGCTTTCAGATTAGGCATTTTAGTACTAGCTGGATTAGTGAGAGCTGTAGAGAGTCTTCAGCGCTCTGAGTAGGTTTTTCTTTACTCACTTATGTATTTTGTCCCACTAGATAGATTTAATTGGACTTTCTAATATATATATATATATATATATATAAACTAAACAGTTTGTATAAACTTTTATGTAAGTTCAACACAATTGGGAATGATTCACATGTTGATGTTTTACCTATTTATTATGTGTTTTTGATTAATTGATCATAGATGATTAATTCTTTGATAATGATCTCGTGGATGAGAGTTAATGATTTATAAATTGTTTTCAAGTTTTTATAATTGACATAAAAAACTCTCTTAATACATTCTGGGTGTATAGAGTGTATCATGATAGTTTGTAATGGTTGTTACGGGTGGACATCAGGTTCGGGATGTAACACATATTATTCGTTTAATAATCGTGTCGTATTCATGTCTGAACATCAAATTTATTTATTCATTTAAGACACGAATTATAAACAAATTTTAAACAAATTCATGTCAGGACGAATAAAAGAATCGTCTTAATTCGTTTATTCATTTAATATATGAATCATAAACGAATAAAATGTTCGTAAATGAATTCGTATCATAAACAAATAAAATAATCATTTTAATTGGTTTACGATTCGCTTATTAATCGTGTCTAAACGAAAAATATTTAAATCAATCGTTTAATAAACAAATCATATTCTTGTTTGACTTTTTTGACATGATATGAATACAATACACAATACATATATGACATGATATTCCGAATTGTCATTCCTAAATGCGAGTTATTTAATATCTTTATTAAAGGAGAATAAAGATAAATTGAAAAAATAAAAACTTTAACTTAAAAGAGTTAATTTATATTTAAGGTAATGCGAGAATTGAGTTGAATGCATATACAAAAATGATAAATTTATTTTATTTTATTTTTTAATATTTGAATATAAGTGTTAAATTATTTATTTTTTAAACAATAAAAAAAATCTGACATTTTGACATGCATACTTCGTTATTTATACTTATATTTAGTAAAGTTTTTTATTACTTTAACATAATAATTCTTAATTGGAATAATTAATAATAAATTATATAAATATGTATGTTGTTTGCCTGTACAATATATATGAATGATTTATTATTTTATTTTTAATTTTTTACTGCGAGCCATTATAAACACCAATTTATCATTAAACTGTTGGATATTGAACTGGGTTTGAATTGATATCAGTCCTTACTATTCTTACCTTCAAAAACGTGCACACAATAATATATCCATTACCAATATTAAGTGAGAATTTTTATGGAATGCTAGTGCTAAAAGTTTTTACTTAATTTTATTTAGATTTAATTGTTAAAATTTTAGTGTTAGGTTATAATTTTTTTTTTAAATATCTGAATGATTGAAATTGAATTATATTAAGACTTAAAGACATAAAAACAAATATATTATAAAGTCTGAATTTAGCTTATTGAAAGACTTTCACATAATTTAAAATTATTTATAACTTTATAACTTTAATTTAATTATAATACTTGTATGTTCGAGTAAAAAAAAATAATCATTTTCTTCTTACCATAAAAAGCTAAACCCATCAAGTTTTAATATATATTTAATTTTTATAATACATTTTATAATTTACAAATTTAAAATAATGTAATAACATGATTAGTTTTCTGATATATTTGTAACATATATTAACAACTTAAAATGACATATTTATCAAAATATTAGTTTTCAGATATTTTAAGTTTGTAAAATAATTAACTTGAAATATTAAGAAAAAAGAAAAAATATATATTAATTCAAATATATATATATATATATATATAATTCAGTCCCGCTCACTAATATTTCAGGAAAAAAAAAAACTACTATAATATTGTTGAAATTATAATAAACACTGAGGGGCATTTCGATATTTTCATTTTTTTTTTTAAATTCTTATTTGCTTTCAAATGTTGGATTCTATTAAATGGAATCCAACGGTTCACGTTACCCCCGGTATGCATGCCGAACTCCATAATAGGAGAGTCCAACTAATTGGGCCCAAAAATTATGAAGTGGGTCCGTCCTTCTTCTTCCGCACGCTTTTCCATTCTCAAATTTATAAAATACTTTTTAACGAAGAGGAAGAGTGCAATGGAAAATCAAGTTCAAGATTCCAGTTAAAGTTATGGCTGAATTTGGCGAATGCTCTTCTTCTAAATCCTCCCAGGAAATTTGGGCTAAGCTTGGTATTCTTCTTTCATTCAATTCTCTTTCAATTGTTAATATAGTTTTTTTTTAATAATTCACTGGTAAATAAATGGAAAAAAATATTTGGTTTTTTTTTTTTTTCTTGTATACCAAATAGTTAGGGGGGGTTTTGATTTTCTTTGAAAGGAATTGATGACGTAGTGCAGTTGGGTAATGGTTTGTCACTGCTACATTGCTTAAAGTTCAAAATGTTGTGTATTTAATGTAATAATGTATTTTATTTTAATTTTATTTTAAAATTGGGCTCGTCTAAATAATATTTCTTCTAAAATTAGGAACAGAATCATAGTTGTTTGCTTGGAAAACTAAGACCTTTAATCAGGTTAGGAATATTTAACATTAACCCAGAATGCAAATTTAGGAAATGTGATGAGAAATCTGAGAGAAAAAAAAAAAAAAGCAATTCAATTTTTAATCAGAAAAGATTCTGATTTTTTAATGGAGATAGATTTATGCTGCCGAAGAATCAAAAGCAGTTGCTTTGGTGGTAACGCACTGACTTGTTTACTTTTATGATGCGTGTTATCATTGCAGTTCCGTCAGACTCAAGATATGCTGATGTGGAGATTAGCTCAAATGAGTCGGTTATATGCTCAGAGATCACTTCTGCTTGTCCTGACAAGCATGATTGGTGCAAAATAACAAGGAATTCTGATCTAT